>JAQGBX010003424.1:0-17400 GCA_034698745.1 Megaphyllum sjaelandicum | reverse complement strand
AAGAATTCCTCGATATGGATCGAAGAATCATTTGGGCGATAAAAAGAAACAATTATCAATTTTCTACCATTTTTTAGCATGGTACTACATGCCACTAATTCACAGTTAGTCTCCAGTGAGCTTTCCCTAACAGAAGAAAATTTATTGAAGTGGGCTATGAAAACACCACCATAACCATCTGCTCTATCCCTTCTATAGATAGTAAAATTACTCGGAAAACCTTCTGCATTAACAATTTCATCAGTCAACCATGACTCAGATCCCAAAATAACATCTAAGCAAAGTGATTCAACTGCCTCTCTAAATTTCAGGGATTTGTTTTTAATGCTCTGGCAATTTACAACCATAACATTTAAGCCATTAAACGGCCTACTCTCACAATTAAAAAAGGCGTCTAGGCCTCTAATAAGCTTGTTTGCTTAATCCCATCTTATTATCTAAAACTTTATTATGATTGTACTTACTTTAAATAACTAAATGAATAATGTTTAATTGATAAATATTTAACACGCACTTTTAATTTACTTAAAGTTACCTGTGCAATTGGGTTAAAAACAGTGATAACCTAGATTGAACTGTTTTAGATTTTTGCTTAATTACTGTAATAATACACACTGTACGTAACTTATAGCGAAATCCACTTGTCCACTCGGAGCACCCGAGTGTACACTCGGGTACTCTTGGAGTGGCCCTGGCGTACACTTGAAGTGGCTAAGTGTACACTCAGGTGCTCCCAGTGTACATTTTTATGACAAGTGGATTTCGCCATTAACAACTGCCAAAAGTGCGAGACTGAGAGGCCTTAAATCTGACCTAATAAATAACTGAAAATTGGGAAAATAAATTATACACAACAAAACTATGATTTATTTCGGAGTAAAAAACTTACCTAAAGCAAAGAGACACGAATATTGAAGCTAACAGTGAAGGATACATTATAGATAAGTCATAAAAGTACACAACAATTTATCTGCTTTAAAAATTGTAAAATTGTTTTCAAAAACGTTTGATATTTAATAATAATAATATAACAATTACAGCAAAGCTACAATAGCTTGTTGCCATCAAAAGAATTTAACACCAAGGTAAACACAGAGGTAGACACTAAATAGGGAACATCACTTTGTCGATCCTATTCTTGAAAGTGTTAACACTGCTACAGTTCGAGATCAACTGCCCAGGCATACTGTTCGACGAGTCAACCACATTGTGACAGAAAAAGTACTTCCTCAGGTCAAGTCGAGCTGCTGGCTTAAACAACGCTAGCTCATGACCCGTGGTGGCACCTGACCGAAGAGTGAAGAAGTCTTGGCAGTTGACATCCATATGCCCTGTCATGAATTTGAAGGCATCGATCATCATCCCTCTCGTCCTATGGTTGGTCAGCGTTGTCAACTGCAAGCATTTCAACCTGTCGTCGTATGGGAGTTTGCCTTGTCGAGTCAACCGTTGTGTGGCAAGCCGTTAAACACTCTCCAACAGAAGCTTGTCCTTCTGCAGCCTTGGGTTCCATGCCGAGCTGGCAAATTCTAACCCAGGGCGAATCAAGGTGGTGTAAATCCTCCTGAAGCTGATAGGGTCAAACTTGGGAAGGTGTCTTGCAAGGAAGGCCACATTATGCCTCCCAAACGAAGCAACTGCATTACACTGGACAGATTTGCCCAGATTGCTGCACACAATTACGCCCAAGTCTCTCTCATCCGTGACAACTTCCATCAAGTTGCCATCCATGAAATAGCTATGCATCCTGTTAGTCCTCCCTAGATTCATAACCTTGCACTTGGCACTGTTAAGCTGCATGAGCCACTGTGCACTCCAAGCCCCCAACTGAGCAATATCCCTCTGAAGGGAAACATAGTCGTTGACATTGAGCACTTCCCGATACATTTTGATATCATCAGCAAACTCAAGTGTGCTTGAGTTGATACCAACATGGGCATCTGAAATATACAGTTAAAAAAGAAGTGGCCCCAAGCAGTAACCCTGAGGAACTCCAGAAGTAACCTTTGCTCACTCAGAGGCACACCCATCCATCACTACCCTATTGCCTACGACCCGAGAGAAAGGACACAATCCAGTCCACAATGTGCAGCGGTATGCCCAGGTGTATCAGCTTCGTCACGAGCAGACAGTGATTTACGGTGTCGAAGGTCCACGAGAAGTCGAAAAAGAGGACATCCACAGGTCTCCCAGCATCGAGACTACAGGTCCAGTCTTGACGGGCCACTAGAAGGTTTGTTGAGCATGAGCGCCCAGCTACAAATCCATGCTAAGAGCGGTCTTTGAAGCCAAGATCGTTCAGAATTGTAGACAGTCTGTGATGTATCACCTTTTCACAAACTTTAACCACAATGCAGGTCAAACTGACCAGACGATAGTTATTTGCATCCTCTTTGCTTCCTTTTTTAAAAATAAGGGCATTATTAGCCTTTTTCCAGTCCTCCCGAAGCACAGTCTTTTAGGTGTTTCTCAATAATTAACGCAACAGGCTGCGCAAGAGCCGATGCACATCTCTAAAGAAGGAATGGAGAGATTTTTTCAGGTCCACCAGCTTTATTCCCATCCAGCGCTGTCAATAGCTTGAAGACTTCCTCGGAGGGCATGATGACAGATTCACTTAGGCCATGTATTCGTGGGATCTCTCCATCATCGTTAAGAAATTCACTTGCAAATGTGCTACTCAGTACACTGGCCACATCAGCAGGTTTGGATGCTACAGTGTCCCCACTTTTTAGAAGCACAACGGACCCACGAGAGCGATGCTTGCGGTTGATGTAGCTGAAGAATGACCTTTTATTTGTTTTTAGCTTACTGATTAGTTGAATGCAATAGTCATCAAGATGACGACGCAATGTGGTAGTCACTTTGTTGCACTGGGCCCTATAGGCTCTATGACTCTCTGGTAACTGTTGAGAATAGTGGATCTTTCCTAGCTTATGCTTTAGTCAAATTTCCGCCACTATGTTCGGAGAGAGAGGGTTGCGGTCACCACGAACGGTGACACAAGGAACAAGCCTTCACACAATTCCCGATATAGCGTCCAGCAAAAAGACCCAGCAATCGTTCACATGTAGATCCAAGAACACATCATCCCAACATACTGCACGTAGTTCTGCGATGATCTTGTCAAGTCCGCACTGTGGTATCTATAAAAAGATGATCACTGCTTCCTATGGGTGAATAGTGGTGGACATCATGTACATCCAGATCATCGAGCATGAGAAACACATCAAGTAAGGATGGATTCTGTCCCGGTACACACCTGGTGGAGCCAGTAATGTGCTGTTTCCAGCCCTTGTCCTCGACCGGCCGAAGAAATTTGATCTCCAAATCAGAGCCCTCAGACGAAATGGCGGAGTTTGCCCAATTCACATGGGGGAAATTTAAATCCCCACACAGCACTATGCTTCTGCTTGATGGTATGGATCGAAGGCCATTAAAGAGAGGTATTACTGATTTCACTGTTGCACATGCTGTGGTAGCACCCAATGAGTGTGAAGGGGATGCTACCAACAACATCAATTACTACTCTCTCACATTTATGTTCAGAGAGTGAAGTGCAGCTTGTTATTTAGAGGGCATCCGTGATATAGACCATAACCCCGCTGTTAAGAAACCAATCTCTCATCTTAGTGCATGTGCCACCGTGCACATGCAACTTTGTTCTTGTGTTCATTATCAATGCACATGCTAACGCATGTGCAAATTACTGTTGTATTTAAAAATTCTGATAATTCTAAGTTAGTTGGAGAGCAATCTTGAAACCCTTCTGACGTGTTTTTAACTAATTCTACCTTATTAGTTTTTCTTGGATTATTGTTCCTACCTAGTTCTACTTACCTTGATTCAGTTTTCATTAAAACCCTATTGACTGAACTGTTACTGGAGTGAGTGATTTACCACCAACACTATCAACAACATGGTCCGTAGAGCCGGATCTTTCGGCTCTCCGAGATACAGTCCTCAACAAACAAACCTCAACTAATCACACCAGTGACCATAAACTTTAATGGAACCATCAAGTGTCCGTAACAGTATAAGAGCAACTAAAGGCAGACCCCCTCAGAGATTGGGATTCGTTGATGAGCCACCACAAGATGCCAACTCGACCCACTCGAGTACCCCTAGTAATACGTCACGAAGCAGCGCATATCGACAAAGAAAATTGGAAACTCAGATAAGACAAGCAGAAGCTGCGGCCCGCCAAGCTGAAGAAGTCGTGGAAGCCGAGGCCGCCGCAGCGGCGGCGGCCTCCGCAGCGGAAGCCAGATGACAACATGCTGAAAGACAGTGTAATCGATGATTTGAGGTTCCAACTAGAAAACGAACAGATCGAGGAGGAATTTCGCACTGACGGTCGATCGAGCAGCCCCGTTCCCAGCCAAGTTACACGCTCGCGGGTCGAGAACTGGGTTGATCAACAGACGATGATCCCCATTTCTGACCCTGCAACTGGGAGCACAGCTCCCCAAACTATCGTGGATATAGAGATACCTCCAACCCTTCCATCTTCCGAACCGGAACAATCTAACATAGCGGTATCACAGACACTACCCTGTTCGTCCGCGGAACCAAGCATCCCCGCACTGCTTCATCCACCTACCCAGGAAACGACTACACCCTTGCAATCTCTATCATCGAACCAAATAGCTGCCATACCACTGCTGCCTCCTTCAACAGTTCCATCCCAAGAACCAACTATGCCTACATACCACTCGAAAACTGTGAACTTCCAGATACCCCCTTCAAATATCCTAAAAACAACTACATCCCAAACACCTATTTCGTCAGCGTCGACAACTAACCCCCAGGCGAACCCCTTTGCACCGAGAGCATCCCCTGAAATTTCAAGTGCTATTTCGACAGCACCCACTACAAATCAAACTGATCAATTCATCAAACGACAATCAATTGGTAAAGAACTACCATCCTTTAGTGGTAATGTACAAGACTGGCCGAACTTCATTTCGCAATACCGGAGATCCACAACACTTTGTGGGTTCTCTTCCGAAGAAAACCTCATGCGCCTACAAAAATGTCTACAGGGAGAAGCCAAAGATTGCGTACAAATGCTTCTAATCTATCCTGACAACGAAGAACGAGTATTGAAAACTTTGGAGGAAAGATTTGGACGACCTGAATTTATTGTTTATGCCTTCCTGGAACGCGTAAAGAATGCCCCACCCCCACGAGAAGACAACTACAAATCCATCATGGACTATACCGTACTAGTAACCAACCTTGAGATCACCATCAAATCACTAAACTGCATGGAACACTTAATCAACCCGATGTTAGTCCAAGAACTGGTAACGAAATTACCTCACACCCTTAAAGATCGATGGGCTCGTCATCTACTAATCAAACAGCTTACGTCCTCACCTACAGTGAGCGACTTTACTCAATGGTTGAACACGGAAGCAGAAGTAGCGTGCATAAACTACAGACCGAAAACAATGGATTTCAAGGGAGGAGAAAGACGGGAACAACAAAAAAGGGACACTATGTTCTACACCATAGAAGATGGAGAAAATACTATCGAGTGTGCTTACTGTCAAACTTCCGGTCATAGTTTTTTGAACTGTCATGCATTTAAATCAGCAAGCCCACAAACACGTCTGCGCTGGATCCAAGAAACTAAGCGATGTTTCTCATGTTTGAGTATCAAACACAGATCAGCTAATTGCCAACAAAAAAGAAAATGTGGTTTAAACGGTTGCACCTACAATCATCATCGAGCAATTCACACGGACGACCCTGGCTCGGATAATCAAGCTGCAACAAACTAAGAGAGTAACGGAGCCAGACTGAACTGAACTGAACTTAACTGAAACTGAACTAAACTAAACTGAAACTGAACTGAACTAAACTGAAACGGAACTGAACTGAAAACTGCCTTAAAAACTACATTGAAAGCGAGAGCCCCTAAAGAAGAAATTCTGCAAACTTTGATGGCAGAAGCCGAGAACACTGATCATCTGAAATTCTGCAACCCCCTGGAAACTTTAACTCGAGTCGTAGATTTTAGGACGACAACCGGAACCTACCGCCGGCCTACAGCGAAGATTGCTATCTTAAACGTCAAAACAGCTGATGATGACCCATAAACGGGTCTCATCGAGGGGGAGAATGTTAAGAAACCAATCTCTCATCTTAGTGCATGTGCCACCGTGCACATGCAACTTTATGTTCTTGTGTTCATTATCAATGCACATGCTAACGCATGTGCAAATTACTGTTGTATTTGAAATTCTGATAATTCTAAGTTTAGTTGGAGAACGATTTTGAAACCCTACTGACGTGTTTTTAACTAACTAATTCAACCTTACTAGTTTTCCTTGGATTATTGTTCCTACCTAGTTCTACTTACCTTGATTCAGTTTCCATTAAAACCCTATTGACTGAACTGTTACTGGAGTGAGTGATTTACCACCAACGCTATCAACAACAGCAGTCATGGCGATCCAAAATTAATAGGCCTACTTTATGTTAGCTCAGAGCCCATTTTCAGAGTACACATTTACAAAATTTTCCACGTTTTCCGAGCACAAATGTTAGCATTTTGTGAATACAAAAGTTTTTCATTTTAAAATTTTTTCAATATTTTCCAGTGTCAATTTTGGAAATATGTCAATTTTTTACGTTGTCATTGGTCAGGGAAATTTTTTTTTAAAAACTGGAAAAGTCAGGGAAGTTGAAAATGAAATTTCTGGGGGGACCCTGACTGTTCATGTGGCGATGGGTTCACAATTTGAAATGTTTCACGAATGTGACTGTAATTTCATGTAACTGTTTCATAACAGATGGGTCTTTCAGACTCTTGTCATATTCCGCAGAGGTTCTATAGGTTTAATACTACATTTGTCGCAGTAGTAATATGCAACCAATCTGTATATGCTATACACATCATTAAGTGTTTTTAGTTACTTTTTAATGTTTTCACTCAGTGAAATTTATCGAGAATTTTTTGGAGAAAAGATGGTTAATTTAGAGGTAGTTTTCTTCGTTTTTATTGATATCCTGTTAGTGATGTAAGGCCGCGGAGCATGACATAGTTTTTTAGCGGTTTTTTCCCCGAAAATCCATTGTGCAGAGAGCACTTTCTGGGAATTTCACACCTGCGCGATCAACTTAAACGTTGTCCTTGTAACGTGCAAGAAGCTTTTAAATTGAGCTTAGGGTAAAATAAGTTTGAAAACTTCCAGAAATCTACTTTTCATAATGTGAACAGTTTGGACCCACCATGCATTTTGGAAAACGTGTTTTAAGTCCAAGATACACTATTGTCAAGAATGTCTTGGGAAGGATTGATGAATTTGTATTGTTTATTCCTTCTCTTGTCATAGACAAGTAAAAAAAATCGTATGTTCGTGGGCGTGGCACAAGTTGCACCATTGTAATGTATTTGGGGAAACAAATAACCGCGTGAAAACGAGCGTTTTTGATGAGTAAGAACATTTAGGATAAATTCCTGGAATACACTTTATGGAATATATGGACGGGTTAAACTCGTTTAAATACCTCTGTATAAATTGGTACCGTAACTCGGTGTATCAAGCACAGCACCGCCGTGCGGAACTCATGCAGACGCTTTAGGAATCGTTCTTTGGCAGTCGTGAACTCACATGTGTTCCATTTAGTTACATGCATGAAGCTCAAGTTTGTGCCCCTTATAGGTTAGAAGTTTAGTTCCCTCCCCCCAAAAAAAAAACAAACCATTCTTTTTTGGATCTCATTATTTTGACAATACCCTAAGTGCTTTCAATCCCATCATGCAGTTTTCCGATCTTGTTTAGAAAGTCCAGTGTTGCCACCCTACGTTCAATGGGTGTTGTTCTAATCTAGTTCAACTATTTAGAGTTAGTTTTAAGCAAGTCTGGGGCAGGTCAAAAGAAAGTAGAACAAGGATGTTATTTTGTCCAAGCTATTACAAAATTATTTATGACAACGAAATTTTGAGCATGCAAATGGATGTGGATTCATTCAAAGTGCATATCACTGCTTTGTATTAATCCATGTATACTGTATGCAAATAACAAAATTCATTTAACGGCATAAATTTAATGATTTTGGTCGCACTGATTTTTTGGCTGCTTTTGACATGTCACGTGAGTGCCTCAGAATATCTTAGTTCGGCGAGTTGATTGAAAATGCTGATGGATACTTCAAAATGTTATTAGCCAAGAGTGAGCTGACTCCTACAGGCCAACTTCATGATTTGTAATGAGTTCATCAGCCTCCCATGCAAGCTCCGCACTCGTGGACTTAGGCCAAAAAGCTCATCTTCGAGGCATATTTCCGCTAAGAAACAAAGTACTTGTTTTACTTGCGTCATACAGTACTGTATGTCGTATTTTTCAAAATTTAAAAGAGCACATTTAAACATATTCTCTTTATTGCTTCAAAAAATTCAAATGTGGAAAAGCTTGAGGGAACGTCCCCCCCCTTCCATAAAAAAAAAAAAATACGCGAGTCAGCGTAATATTAGTAAACTATAGCGAAAAACTTAACAATTCTGAAATATACTTAAAGAACGTAGTACATGATCGTGTCTAGTGGTTAATCAAAACTCCGTAATATTTTTTTAAATGCTTCAATTTTTGCAATGTCATTTGATTTAATTTACGTTCCATTTTTGTATACGATTTCTCATTTGGTAAGGATTTAATTGAATAATGTACTTGTAGTCCCACGGGAGCTGAGACGAAACATGTTCCTGATTCTGTTGTAGGGTAGCTCACAATTTTCTCAAGTTTTACTGCAGTATATTTGCGTTATATTTTATATTTTGGCGCTCTAGTTCTGTTTTTTTTTCTGATTCAGTAACAATAATAACAAAATCAAATTTGCTTGTTTCGAAACACGGCACGAGCAAAATGACGCGCTTCTGATTCTCATTTATTCCAAATTGCATCATTTGACTGTCCAATGCTAGATATTGCGATATGTGAAGGTTTCGTTTTTTATTTCCAGGAGTAAGTAATTGCCAGTTAAATTTCGTGGACGACCCTCGCTGGCGTTTCACCTTCTCGGTTTGCTTTTTCGTGGGCAATGGCAGGGGGATGAGGGCGAGGTCCCTGGACGACCTGGCCAAATTAGCCGAGTTGGTCGTGGGCCTCTTTTTCCTCTCTTCTTCTTCTCATGGTCTCCCCCATGGGTTGGAAAAGCCATTAAACTCGGTTTAGCTCATTTTCTTCGTTTCCCTTTGTTCATTTTGCAAGTTGGCTGTCACTGACGATGAAGACCTTCTAATATTTATGATTCAATCTTCGAGGTAGTACCTGTTTCTAGTCCTCCCTCTGCGTGCCTTGCCCCGGGACACTCACGTTCGACCATCTACCTAAAACTCGTGGTTCAACTGGGGCCAACTTAATACGTGTTTATTCTCATAGTTAGGAAAACATTATTATTACACGGGGATTTCACCTGCCAGCCAGCTCTCTAATTTTTATACCTTGCATGCTTTTTGCGCCACGCACCGCCAGACTGAGCTTTCGGTCAATTAAGAGTTTTTTGGATGCTTTTTGTCCACCCTTTGGCCCTCTCTCGGCGCTTGACAGAATGACAACTTTTATTACGTTGGTATTTATCGTTGTTACGCTCCATATTTGCGATGGTATTCGGCACTGTGCCCCGGGCTGTAGTGGCGTTCCACCTGAAGACGGAAAATGGCCACCACTGGACGAGGCAACTGAAAATCCACGCCCAACCAGTCTCTGCTTGATAGATGGATTTGTCGGCTATATGCCAAAGAGGTTTTATAAAATTTATTAAACGTCTGGGATGAAGTGGTGATGTACTGATGACTAAATCGATATTCTTGTTTTATACATGTACTTTCCTGTGCACTGTATGTGTTAATGGGCTCTTTGGAATTCAATGAAGATGTAAATTGAGCTACAAAGATGCTAACTTATGATGGTTCAAGTGGAGCGTATGCCTTTGGTACCACCCGTATAAAGTATACTGGCAGATTATAACCATACTACAGTATATGCTGGTATAATACCATCTAATAACTGGTGGTTATTGACGGGAATAAACCTGTGTGAAAATGGACTGCTGGTTGAAGATGGAATTGCTTTTTGTGACCCGCTAACAAAATTACCTACACCAGAGGGTATTCTATCCTATTTTCCTTTGCATTGTCGGTGTCTTTTGCACACTTTAGGTTAATAATTGACCACTTCATTTTTTAGACAAAATTACTCGAGTCTAGGAGCCTTCAACATATAAGTAATATATCCCCAGAAAACGTCCGAAACCCATTTTTACCTGATTACAAATTGGTGTACCGACAGAAGACTACCTGATAATCAAAACGTGAAGTGTTTGGTGGGCGGAGTAATGTTACTTTTGAGTTTCCTGAGAATATCTCGAGGGCCACGGGTAATTGGTACTGAGACTCCAAAGTATCGGTTTGCTGTCGCAAACGACCATGGTCCAGGGTTTCCGGAAGTGGCTATATCTCGCCTTTGCTATGTTAAGGTGCGCCTCTACCTAGATAAAATAAAAAAAGAACAAAGGAACATTTCGCCACCAGATTTCGTTAGGAAATGTTACGATTGTTATGGCTACAACTCCTCTTTCCATTCAAGCAGCCTCACAATTAAATAACACTAAAAGAAATTATGGAGATAATTGCAGCAATTGCTCAAACTCAAGTCTATCTCAGTTTATTAGATTAGAGAAGTTTTAGTAAATCTATTCGCCAAAAATAAATTCTGATAAGTAGTAAAAAAATGTCGAAACTCAATTCATTAGCTGTAGAAATGGGAAAAGAATCAAATGCATTTTGAATGTTATCAAGTTCGATGTTTATTTTATTTACAAAAATAGAAACAATTTTGAAAATCAATGTAACAGGAATAGCTTTTTGTTGTAATTAGAGAAGGTGTAACACCCATACTGTTATTTTCTGAAAGTCTTTATTTATTTTAAGACGATTAGAAGAATGAACGGAATGATTTCAAAATGTTCTATAGGGTGTAGAAACGGTCCTTTGTTTGACTAACCCTCTAACCTTCGTGGCCCGAATTGTACTCAAGGTATAGAATAGATTAAGCGAGCGAGAGATTGACTCGTACGAGTATCTTCATCCTTAGTTGTCTGAAATTGTTTGGGCTTGCCAAATTGATGTCCGAGCATACCGTACAAGAAGATTATTACCTGCCCGAAATGATTAGTCCCGTTAAATCCTACCCATTAATTATTCATGGCTGCATGTTTCTTTGACGATTACCTTCCTTGCTCTTTCAGGTGAACGCTGATAATAACTGACCACAATGTGGCCACTCGGGGGGATGCTTTCAAAGGAGATGGGTATTTTTAGAAAACGCTAATGCCCAGTTAAAGGAAAGTCCTTGGAGACCATTTACTAAATATTGGCCCTTTGTTGTGTACTGGCCTCAGGCTGAGTGTTGGGAGACACACCTGTCCTTATAAGGAAGACAACAGGTGAATTGCACCGGTCAGCTCCATGTGGAAGCTCATTCAGATTTAACTATAGCTTGACCATTGAGTATGCTGTGGTCAGCACAACGACATGGGTCGTACGGACCATTGCGCACGATTGACACGTTGGATGAAATATGTGAAAGTTCAGTAGTGGAAAGTTGGTATTAAGACGTGGCATTTGACCAACGTCAGGGAATTTGCAAACAAATATCCCATTGGGGATCTCATTGGTGGCCATTTAAAAGCCTTTGTAAAAGAAAAGAAAAAAAAGGAAATGGTAAAAAGTGTGTCGCCACTGTCGGCCAGCGCGTCATTGTCCGGGATGGTAGGGGGTAGGATATTTGGGATGTGGAAGGACACCAGAATTTGTTATTGTTCGAGAGGGCATTATTCACCGTCTAAATGGCCCGGGTGTCTCTGGGTGCACCTATAATTCTTGCCGTTGTTTCTTCTGTCGTGAATAAGAAAAATGGTAGCTGGGGAAATGTGTGCGTTGGCCAAGAATTAGCTTGACTGAAAGGTATGTGGACGAAGAGGGGGCATTTGCCGAACGGGGCTGACCGTTCCGTCCCAAGGTCAGATGAATTCAACTGCGCCCACACTCACCCCCCACTGGACTCCACGCCTTCGTGACGTCATCGTCAACCGAAGTGTTGTACTCTCGATATTGAGGGGTGTCCTCTTCAGCAGTTGCGAAGTATTGCCTATGCTTAAGGGGTAAATGTCAGACTGAACAATAAAACTAGCACTTCCATTATTTATTCCCACTGATGATGTCACAGTTTGTAACTTACATTGCTAGATTGTCGTTGAAGTTATAGTGCCCGGTGATTTTCTTTTTTTTTACTGAATTAATGCCATTCAAAAACTTCATTGCTGAGTCACTATATTGGTCGAAACAACATGTAGCGGAATATGCTTAGTTATGATCATGAATGTAGTCAATAAACTGCTGCAAGAAGCAGTACATGCAACCTATTTTTCTAGCACAAGCGCATCATAAGCGGTATGACATCAGAATGGTTTGCATAGTCCCTGGTTAAGATCACTTCACTCGTGTTGTGTAGAATTTAAATACTAACAATGGTTAATGTTTCCATTCTTCGTTCCTGAAGAGCGCAAACAAACCGCATCGTACGTCCTTGTTACATTATTTTTTATGATTATTACTATCGAAGTTTAGAATTTCCGAATAAATAAACAAACGAGCTGCTGTTTGAATATAATGTAGTGCTTATTTAAGCCTGCAGGAAGGTGATGGGCAACACGTGCTCAATGTTTGGGGAAGGGGAAAGGGTGGGAGGGGGGAGAATGGAGCCTGTTGTGCATTCAGGTATTTAAGTTCCCTCCCACTATTTACATTTGCTTAAATATATACGCAAACAAAGGATGCGTGAAATTGAAAGGCACCGAAAGTTTTTATATCAATGAATTCTCATTTGGAAATCTTATAGTTGAGGTTTCATGAATTGAATGAAGAGGTGAGGTTTGCGATATGCTAATTTATGATAAAATAGGAGAAATAGTCGAGCCGGACACGTCCCTTTCATCAAAACCAAATTCGTAATCTTCAGGTAGGTTTTGACGTTTGCACATTCTAACTGTACTGATTTTCGGTTTTAACATATTAAAAACACTTATTGATGTTGGGCCTAACCATTGAAAAATGGATAATTCAAATTAATGTATCCATTTCTATAATGGAATTCCATTATAGAAAAAATAAGTATAGTACTGTATGCTCAACTCGCTGTCACTGCCGATCGATTTATTTAGAGCTGTTCATTATTTAGATTATTATCTAAGGTAACTAAATAAAACATTGCCAATTTCTTTTATGAAGATGAATTAATTGCTATTGGGCTGCAATTGAAATGTTTCGTAATATTAAAAAAATAATTTCTTCATAAATTTGTAGCAGATTGTAAAGAATGTATACGTTTTTGGAGATTTTATGAGTGCAAAGACTAGGGGTACGTGCACGGTGAAGCTTGTTCCAGTCGCTTGAAAACCAGTGTCGTTTAGTGGTAAGAGTTTGCAATACCACTACGTGACACTGGTTCGGAACCGGTTGGCAAGCGACTGGAATAAGCTTCACCGTGCACATATACCCAATCACTTTAAAACCAGCTCTTAGTGAACTTTCATATTCAAATGCATCAGTTTTGCCGATCTTAATTATCGGCGAGAGTCAGACTTCGGAAGTGCAGATTCTTCGTTCTTATCAAGTTCTCGAAGTTGAAATGTCCTCCCCACTGGTATCTTCGGCAATTCAGCCGAGAATCCCGCACCGGGTTAGCATCCGGAAAAGCGAAAATCCTCACCCGAGCCCGCAAAGACTGGTCTTGATGAAGCTGCGAGTTGCCAAGAATGTCGCTTACCAGAGGCGAGAAAAGATCCGCATTGCCGAAACCGAATGCTAAGATGCACACGTAGCTTAATACGCGGTTAAATAAACGAAATAATTTACAGCTAATGAAGTATAAAAAATAGGCCGACGAGTACGGGGTGACTCGTCAAAGCGGGTGGTCCGCGGCGAGCTAGGCCATAGGTTTTCGTGCGTTTTATCAGCGTTTAAATGGGAGGTGGTGTAAAAAAAAGGCACGGGGAGACCCCTTTGAGGGAAGGAAGTACGTAAGCTTGGTGAGGCAGCCACTCAGCTCCGGCCGACTTCCCCTCGCTCCGCACCCGCTCGCTAAGGCGCTTCTTTTGCCGTGCTTTTTCTTCAGGTTGTTGTCGGCGGTAGGGCTAAGCCACCCGTGTATGTGGTCTGAAGAAGGCATCCGAAAACCTCCGCACGCACACGCGCCACTTTTTAGCTGGACTCCATTGTTTTTTCGGCCGGTGCATTTTGATCTAGAAATGCGAAATGCCCCGTCCATACCTGGATTAATTGGCCTTTAAGTGGGCTCGCTTAACGGAGGATTAGCGCGTCGAGAAACGAGCCAACTCGCAGCCTCTTCCTCAACTCGGTGGCCCGCGCGCGCTGGGTGATTCGTAGTGTGTGGTCGACTCCCCCGAAGTCGGGCTCGACGTTTGACGGGCTTTGGTGCAACTTGTTCGGGCTTTACCTCCGGCCTCGGCCACGGTGAACGTTGCTCGGAGTTTTGGGTGGAATTTCCACACGACTAGCCTTATTAGACCGAAATGCTTCAGAATCGTGGAATTTCACTGCATGTACGTGTAGTGATTGTCGTGGCCATCCGCTCGCACATCAGAACCTTGGTACCCCAGAATATGATTTCGCGTCTCTAATTCGATGATACAAGTTTTATGCCTCGGGAATACATCTCCGAGTGAATTCATTTGGAATACTTAACCGGGGTGATGGAGACTCGGACTCGGTCCGGCTTATTCGTGCGCGGTGTTCCAGAACTGCCGACGTTACAAATTTTTGTCCTTTGGGTGCTGCCATCCGAATCCAATGCATGAATAAGCAAAAACTCCCATTTCGGCCAGAATTTTGCTCGTTCGTTTCTTGAACATTTTTGTTTTTCATACATGTTGTGCCGCGGAGGAAGTGTTTTACCTGTGCGCTTGTGGATTAGATGACAATGTTTCGATAACTAGCGGTCGAGGGAAGTCTTGTTTCCAGAAGCGATTTTCAACGTAGTCTCGATTTTACTCATCATTCGTTTCTTGGAATAATAAATACTGCTGCTCTTATATAGGCTATCCAGCGAGTCCTAATGGGTATGCATTGTTGAAAAAATAATTCAAGTGTTTGTGCATGCGCGTAATATGTTTGACTTTAAGAAATTTTAAACACTCGAGTGTTTAGCATATCCCGTGATTTAAACTTTTAAAAGTCAATTGACAGGTACTATCCATAATTTATTAAAATTACCACCATTATATTACACCAACATCGTGATAATCGCTAGACTGAATTGTAGATAGCCTACAAGTACAACAATTAGACCCAATTGATATTGCTTTGCTCGGATTTTTGAATATGCGTTAAAATAACGACACTGAAACAACAAGCAGCGACTGTTGTCTGTGTTCAACAGTAATTTGGAATGGAAAAAATCGTTTAAAAAATACTGTATATGTAAATTATATCCTATTATACAGTACATGTATATCCTGTGTATTTCCCCACAATATAGATTTCTCTGAAGCTTTTAATTTCATACATGTACTTAAAGGCGTTGCATTCCTATGTTAATGTTTTAAAAAGACACGTAAACCTGAAAGAAATTACAAATCGTTCCATTGCGTTCTATGAAATTGATCGTTCCTTCATTTTTTTCATTAACGAAGAAATTCACGGAGTATTAGAGGAAATCTACATTCGGAAAAATATGAATTCCAAGTTTTTATTTTTATAGCATCACGGGTATAGGTTTTTAGTGATTCATTCATTCTTCAAAATTTCTAAAATTTAATTCGCAGTTTTCCAAATTCTGAACACAAAGTACATTAGGCCTACTTCAAATGCATTTTCTGAATCAGTTCTTTCATATATAAGTATACTGTACAAAATACAGTACTTGTATACATATGCATAGGAGTCAAGTGTACATCTCTGGCACTTGAGTATTATCCTCCATTTGAAATATGTATACATATTAATTGGTGTATGTACATATGGTCATGTATCGAAGTGTTTGTTCTGAGAAAAGTGATTATTTATTTCTTAAATTAACTGTTTACGAATTTTTGTATAACCGTGATATTTGATGTTTCTGGGCAAATGTCAAGACTAAGGTCCATTTTTTTGGTCTTTCGCAAGAATAACACATATTATCTCTTTTATTCTTTTAATTTAATAAGATGTACATGTATGTGGACTGATTAATGATGAGTCACTTCACAAATTTGCCATTGCACTTTTGAGATAAAATTGGAAAACATGCTTTGACTCTTTAAACAATGCTCAATGCATATGCCTTTTTTCCCCATTTGCAATGAACAACAGTTATTTCATAAATTTCTACATGCCGTTTTCAAAGATTTGCTGCAACATAATGTTACTTTTCAAAGCATTTAAAATGTTAACTAAACAAACCGTTTCTGACCTGAGAGCTAAACGAGTGAAAATCTTTTCATCATGATTGACCGCACGATGGCTATCTAAACAGGCCTATAATGCATATATACGGAAGTCATCCAGTTTTCAACCCATTTTCTAAGGCTATATCTAGCCGACATGCATCTTTATCCTAACCTATTGAATTAGGTAAAATACAAGTTTAAATCGATTTTAACTGAGCAGTAGGCCTACAGTGTGCTATTTTGGCCAGTAAGCAAGCATCTGCTTGCGTTGCAATTTGTATAGCTTTGATATACTGTATGTATTCAGGTTTTTTTATACGTAGCCTACCCCGAAACGTTTTTGAAAAAGAACATTAATTACCGTGCATATTGAGTCTGTTATTTTTATTTAAACAAACGACAAAAGAAAACAGGTACAAAATGGTTTAAAAATTCTATTTAGAACAGATTTAAAGATTCGATATACGGTATACCAATTACTTCTCAAGCAGAATTTAACTATAACATTTTTTAAAGCGGGTTGTGTCGCTTATTGATTTTTTCCCCCAACAAAACGGTATTTTATTGCTTTTATTATATAGGACAAATGACAGACATTTCAGGGTGCACGTAGCAGTAGCCTACAATTTTCGTTTGCAAAGTTGATGTCTGAATTTGATTTTTTTTTGACGTAATATAGAATCTCAGACTAGCTTGCTCACATGTTATCTAATGTTAGTGTTACCCTGTCAGGAAATTCCCTCAATTACATTATACGTATGCTGCCCCCAATTTAAGTGGTAATTGGTTCTCTCATTTGACAATCCTGTATAAAGTTAAGAAATAAATATTCGGTTTCTTGGATTTTTCTTGAAGACAATGAAACTACAGTAGAACCTCCGTAAGTTGACCACCCAAGGGCGGAAATAAAACGGTCAACATAGGGAGGTGGTCAACATATGG
>JAQGBX010003423.1:0-17404 GCA_034698745.1 Megaphyllum sjaelandicum | reverse complement strand
TGACGTCACATGTGTTGCGCGATGCGACCTCTAGACGCCTAGACGATTATAATCCGCCATGTTGGATGCACCGCTGCTACCAGCTCCTTTGTTGGTGGCAGCGGAGCATACCCGGTGCACACCTGGTGCACAGTGTGTATCCAGTCGAAGAGTGCACGTAGGGTGCACCCATTTCTGCGAAGTATGCACCATTTCCGAGCCGAGTAGAACGGGTGCAGAAACATGCACCCGGTGCACGTGGGTGTACACTTTTTCGGTGAGCCGAATTCGCCATAAGAAATTTACTTACCGACCACTAGCGCCACCCAGCGGGCAAACAATCGGTAATTGGTTACAGTGCTCCCACCCAAATGCAGGCCCACATGTATGGTTTCATCCATAAAGGACGTCCTGCATTTATCCAGGTTTTTAGACCTACCTCCTCTCCGCCCTTGTCCTGTTTATGTAGCCCCTCTCTTTCTCCCCCCACATGTCCCGTCCAATTTTGAAAACAGCTTGATGATTACATAAACAATTTTTAATATGTTCTTTATAAATTTTTACATTGAAAATATTACAATTAGTGAACCACGGACCTACAGAATCTTATAGGGAGCAGGGAATTTGCCCTTACAAAATTCCAAACCACCTAGTTTTAAAGGCCAAAATGAACCTTTCCTCCATTAAAGGGGCAGTTTAAGCACAAGTTGACATCCGGACGTCCACCTTCCTTCAACCCCTCACCTCCCCTGTCCGCCTGTGTCCCATTTTCACACACCCCTTGGTCGGACGTCTTTTATGGATGGTCCCAATGCACATGTACAATTGTTTATTTAGAGCCTCGTACAGACTACGACAAACGGCAAACAAAAAACCACAAATGACAGATGGCTTGCCCAAAATCTTTTGTCCAGATTAGTTTCAAGAAACATCGATATTATGGCAAACCATTTTCAACAAACACATCTTCCAATGGTAGCAACAACCAATGAGGTTCAAACCTCAAACTTAGTTTTAACAAGCTATTTGGGCTCCCAAAAATGTTTGACCCAAAAATGGGTCAACCTGTAAACCTAACCCTGACTCTTAGAAATTGGTGGTTTGGGGTTAGGAGAACTGGTTTACACTAGAGAGCCACAGTATATAGGCTCTCTAGTTTACATCTCAATATGACGACCTCTAGTGGTGAGATTGAAAATCATTATTCCACGGGCTTTTCATTTCAAAGTAGCCAATGAAATCGTCTCATTGACACGATGATGTCATCCGCGTTGACAGAGGCCGGCAGAGGCACTGACTCTTGACTCGAGGTTTTGGTTTAGCTTTAGAGTTAACTTTCTTTTCAGTGGTTACTATACTGTTTGCCCTGACCCTCAACTCTAACCCATAACTTTGGTTTACGTGAGCTTAGGTTATGTGCTGGGTTGAACCTCCTTGATTACTACTACCGTAAGCAGACTATTGAGTTTGTATCATGAGTTCAAAAACACACTGTATACACTGTAATCTTGGGAAATTTACATGTATATAGTCGTAGCAGAAATATGTAACTTGCATGTGACGTCACACAGCTCCTGGCCGTGGCTAATGTGACTCGATTTACATTGTGGTCGTGTTGTTTGGTACATGGATCTGAGAACCGGGCCATTTTCATTCTAAAAACTAAGAAAATGCCTCATTAGATACTATCATTTATAGCCGAAAGTAGATGTCTTGATGCTGTTTTGTCACTACAAATCAAAAATTGTATTAATTTTATCGTTTATTTCTAAATATAAAATTAAATAAAGGAATAATGCAAATTAATATATTGAACGACGGTGTCTGCACGATCAACTTATATAGTTAAGGCAACTAATGTATTTTTGCCACATTAAAATTATGAAGTACCCCAAGCATAATATTGCATGGTAATATTCAAAATGAAATTAAATTTCAGTTCATTCTAAAATATACTGGTATATTCAATCATTCCATTTAAAAATTGTGACAGATTTTGTGAATCTGTAACAAATCCGTATTTGAATATACATGTATCATTATTTCGTCAACGATTTCAATCTGAAATATATTTCAAAATACGTTTCGCAGTAAACTATTTCTAATAACACGTTTTAAAACACATTTTTTTTTGTTTTTAAACATACCATTTGAACGATGCATGTTGAGTTACTGACGCTTTCAGGGATTTGTGCATACATTTAATGACTGCTACTTTTAATGCAAAATACATATCCAGAATGTATATTTATCCAAAACATTGCTGAGACAATGAACAGTATGAACTACCTATATAAATTCACAGCTTTCGATAAAACAAGGAATTTCCCACCCAGTTTAAAAGGCCAAAATGAACTCTTTCCCTAAATACAGGGACAGTACAGTGTAATGTACGTATTTAATAGCTGATGCGCAGGCTTTGTAAGCTGAATTAAGAAATCCCCATATGTTGACATCCGGACGTCCGGTTTCCCTTAACCCCCCCCCCCCCTCCCCCCTGTCCGCCTGTGTCCCATTTTCACAACCCCCCCCCTTCCCCTCCTTAGCCGGACGTCCTTTATGGATGGCCCCTAAGACGAATTGAGAATTCGGATATTCCAAATTTTCGGGTAAAACGAACGAAAAAAAAAGAACGTTATAACGGGGAGTTTTTCAATAAACGTTGTAGCACCTTCCTATTTATATGCATTTACGTGGGGTGTAGGATTTCATCCAAAATTCGATGAAACTTTAGTTCTTATTGATGAAGTCCTATTTTTGCTGACTTCCGATTAGGGGCCATCCATAATGTATAATAATAATACTGTATGAACAAAAACTAGGTAAAGCCAGGGGCTTGAAGCCGAAGAGATTTTATTGGTGAATAAATGTTTATCCAGCCTGTCCTGGCAAGAGGTCCTGGCAAGGCATTCCAGTCATTGATGACCTGCACGTTGAATGAGTATTACCGGATATCGCATCGCACCGAGGGTTTTAAAATGTCCGGAAAAAGGAGGGGGGAAAGCTATGTGAAAATGGGACACAGGAGGACATGTGGTGGGATGCGGACTTCCGGATGTCAACTTGTGCTTAAACTGCCATTAGTTTTAGATGATAAATTGATTGCATTGGTTGTATTTTCTTGCTAATTAATTTCTAGACAAATTTTTTTGATTTCTTCAGCTTACATAGGCTGCATCAGCTATTAAACACATTACTGCCCCTGTATATGGTGGAAAAGTTCATTTTGGCCTTTCAAACTGGGTGGTTGTATTCTGTTAGAGGAAATTCCTTGTTTTGTCGAAACCTGTGAATTTGTACAGTTAGTTCATTGTCTCAGTAATATTTTTAGTAAATATACATTCTGGACATGTATTTTGCACCAAAAGAAGCAGTCACTAAACATACTGTATGCACAAATCCCTGAAAGCATGAATGATTCGACATTTTCTTATACACGAGGAAATCATTGAGGTGACAACTGCAGGTATTAAGGCAAACAAGCCTCGACAGACGAAAGCAACCGTGTTAACAATTAAAATTTTTGAAACTTTGTAGGTTATTCACCTAATTTAATTTTGTTTTTGTCTGTTTTACTTACAGTTATAATATTCTGTAGGTCTGTGATTCATTAATGGTAATATTATCAATGCAAAAATTGATAAAGAATATAATAAAAATTGCTTATGTAATCAACAAGTTGTTTTCAAAATTAAACGGGACATGAGGGAAGATGAGGGGGGTTACATAAACAGGACAAGGGCGGACAGGGAGGAGGGGAGAGTCTAAAACCATGGAAAAATACAAGACGTCGATCCTTTATGGATGATCCCTTTGAAACTCAAAAAAAAATGGTAAATTTTGAACTCAAAATAATGAATTCGTAAATTCTTCCGAGTTAAGTTCAGGAGAAATCACGACTTGCGTATCATAATTGTCATGTTACAAGATGGAGACAAGTCAATTTTATCGATTAATAACTTTAAATTTTAAGTCTCTTATGCTTCAAGTAGGCCTACTCAAAAGTCATTTTGAAACTCAAAAATAAAATGGCAAATTTTAAACTCAAAATGATGAAGTCGTAAATTCTTCCGAGTAAAGTTCCAGGAGAAATCACGACTTAAGTTTCATAATCGTCACGTTACAAGATGAAGACAAGTCAATTTTATCGAATAATCACTTTAAATTCTAAGTATCCGAAAGCATCAACAACTCAACATGCATATTCTTTTGATCACAAGGAAATCATTGAGGTGAAATTCGTCTTAACGAAGTTCGGCTGTATTAACACAAATTAAGGGAGAAAATAAAGGCTTTTAACACCGTTGCAAAGGACAATATCACCTGACTTCTCCGTAATAGAAGTCGTTTGGATTAATAATAATCCGAATCTTTCATATTGAGGGATTACAACGTTAAGACTATCGCAAATATTAGATACAAAAATAATTTATTTTCAGCAAACAATCCGAGCTGGATTTGCAAACAAAAGAGGAATAAGATGTTATTTTAACAGCGCTCGGTAGTTTGTGTCAATATTTACTTTTATGTTCGGACGCAGTAAAACTGCAGCTTTTCCTACTTTGCCGCCAGGGAGCTAAGCGTGAGACACCACGTGACCGCGCATCCGCGTGCGTCATCACCGCACATAGGCAATTAATGAACGCGGTGAAGGTCAGCATTGACGTCATACTAATCTTTAAAAATAGGTAGCCATTGGTTAAAACAATCCAATCAGGACGCACCAAAAACAAAAAACCGAACAGAATTGGCAATTTAATTGGATCCGCGAGCCCAAGTTTTGTTCCTTTATTTATTTTTCCCTTTTGTTTTTTTATTGAATAGACTCCTATTTCATTCATTATTCTTTCAGTCATACGAGCCTTACAATGTCTAGTTATTTCAGACATGTTCAGACAAAAATCTTACATCAATATTTCGGATTTGACACCGGAAACACTAAAATTTAATTGGAAAACTGACGATTTTCTCGATATGAATGCCATATTTATTTTGTAAAACATGTAGTTTAAGATAATGCCACCAACTGAGGTACTCAAGCAGCGGATTTACGAGCGTCACTTTGTACCGTCGTGAAATCACATGTGCAAAATCGACACGTTAATTGGCTTAAAAAGGCACTCAAGGTTTTCGATGTTTTTGTTTTTGATATTTTGCACTATCGTGACTTCACGCCTACCAAAAGTGCTATTCGAATTTCTTCTATCTGAGTAGCCTACTCATTATACGCCAATCATTAGTAGACCCTAAGCATCAGTTGGCCGCACACAAAAAACTTGTTGTACTTGTGTATGGTCATACACTGTATAAAGTACAATGTGCTCATCTACAGGAAACGCCATATTTGACAGGATCGAAACATCAGGAATGATGGTGTTTTAACACCTGTTCCATTTTTTACATTTGCTATGGTTTTACTACTTTTGATGGGTATATTTTTTAAATTATAACAAAAATGCTTCGAAGAGCAATTCAAAATCTCAAAAAAAAAAATACACGGAAAAATTTAGACAATGTAGTCAATCGAGTGTATTACGAGTAATAGAAATATTACTTCCATTTAATATTTACTACATTTTTTTTTTTCATGGAAAAGAATTTCGGACTAGTTTCAACTAATAAGAGAAGTCTAGATCAGTGTTTCCCCCTCCCCTCTCAGAGCAACTATTTCAAAATTGCCCCCCTCTTATGCAATTATATAATCGGTGCCCCCCACTCATCCATGATAACTGTCAAAAATGATTTTAATAAAATAATAAAATTGAAACATCTATATATAAAGAAGAGATGTACAAGGTATGGGGGTTATGTGTGTGGGTATACAGTAGAACTCCAATTATCCGAATTAATTGGGACCGGACCCCATTCGGATAATCAAAAATTCGGATAATTGGATTTTTTCCGAAAAAAGGTTCCAATATTATTTATTTTAAGGAAAAAGAGCTTATTTTCGGTACTGTATGTATTTTTGATCAATTAAATGAAAAAGCAACACTTTTACATGTTAAATAGCGTATGTACTTACAAGTGCTGTACATTAGTACATGTGCGTTGTAAATGTAAGTCATTGTTTGCTGAACATCTCGGTCAAAGTAAGGTGTTTGGATGCCTTGATCCGTTTTTGGGCAGCCAATGCGAATCACAATACATGTACATTGTACATGTATGTACGTTTCTGCCTTAAATTTATTTTCTGAAAGTGATTCGGATAATTGGAGTTCTACTGTATATGTATGTATGTATATGGCAGGTCAATCCGATTAAATGATTATGTCTGATTAATATTTTAACAAAATGACGTAGAAATTTCGAATTGCACCCGAGCCACATGCAGTTCGTCTCCACCGTTCGTCGAGGCATTGCGAATAAGGTATCTGCATCGGTAAGTACAGCCCGTGCAAAGCCGGGTTTTACGGCTAGTTTATTTTATAATGAGAAATAGAATCGTACAAGAGTATAAATCTTTATGCACAAAGGGGTGTCAATTTGTATCATTTCATCCCCCTAGCACCCTCGCGCCAGGTTACCCAACATAGCCCCCTGTCTTCCAGCAATGCCCCATTAGTTGTTCCCATTGCTCACTTTGGGAGTTACTGGTCCTGTGGTCCAGATCAAAATTCCGGCGTAATGATGATGAATTCACAGCCAGAAATTCTTCCAACCCACCCTGTACACGAAGCAGGGTTTTCACTGACAAGTAAAGTTAAGGTCAAGGTGCATTCCGTCGTTAAAAATTGTGCGGAGAATCATTGCCAAATCCGGTGAAATTCCCCGAAGGCAAAGCCGGTAAAAAAACCGCCCATTGACGTCATCGTTGCCATACGATACAATGGGCTAGGGCGCTTTATAATACATAGCGAAGGTAAACGGGTAAATAACAAACAGCTTAAAGGTACGAAAAGAACCAAAAAAACACACGGATTTAAGGAATGGCGCTTTGTTTGGCCCTTGACACCATTCGCCGCAGTCGCGTCGAGAAGAGCTTATAGCGCAATAAAATCACGACTTACGACGCTAGAGTTTATTCTTCTCGGAATATTAAATTACGGGTATTAGAGGATCACGTGGCTGACATCTCACCTTAATCTTAACGAGCGGAGGTACCGTTAGGGGGAACTCAGCATCCGCCACCGAGCGACCCTCCAGCTGGCGGCTATTTTTGTAAGCAAAGAATGTGCGGAGAGCAGTCGCCCAAAGATAGTGACGGATGCGAATAACTGCAAAATATTGACATTTTCGAAAGTCTATTTTGGTTTTAGTAAATGTTGTTTTCATATTTCGTCAACGCCTTTAGAAGGAACACTAATCAAAAATGTTCAATTTTGAGAATGGCTTAAAACTGTTTAAGTTGACTACAAAACGTTTTTATCAGTAAAAACGACACATTTCGGCGATTTTGACCGAAATAAGCGATGTATGTCAACAAACATGCTAAACATTGACCTTATCGAAATATTTAAAAAAATTGTTTTAAAAATACATATATTTAATCGTATGCATTATATATGTATTTACATATTTTTAAAATTATATTTATAAAAAAAAGTATTTGATGTTGCCTGTTTATTACTACAGCTGAAGTTTCATTTTCGAAAATTCCCAGAAATGTATCATGTATTACAAATTTACAATGCATAATTATCACGCGTTAATGTTAAACATGCATTATTGCAAAACAAAACAACACAAATTTTGAGTTGTGTCACTTCTGACAATGTTCGCGAGTGGAGCAATTAAAGGTAGGAAACACACCGAGGAAAGAAACTGGAACTGGGTTTCCGAACCATGCGTTAAACGGCTTTTCCTATAATTTGGAGTTTCCAGTCTCGGAAACAAAGTGTCGTCTTACGTTTCCTCAGTGTGTTTCTACATTAATTTACTGTACACATGTTGCATATACAGGGTGGGGCATATGTCTGGGCCTCTCAAATATCTTTACCTCCTCAGGCGCTCCTCAGTAAAATGTGCTTAGATCAGTAAATAGGCTGTGATGTGAGGACTCCAGAAGCCATGTCAAACATTACAGTGCACGTCATTTTCATGGCCATGCGATTTTAAACGCTAAACCGAAGGAGACAGAGCAAATCCTCGTATTAGAAAGTTGGCCAGCTTTGCATAATTAGTGCAATAATAGTGCTCATGACATTTATTATTGCTCGCATATTTGACAACGTACCTGGTTTTGGGTGATGTGTGCATCCTTGCATAGATTGCATGCAAGGCAACGAAGCTCAATTGAAATCTAATGTTTGCTAGTAATCATTCCCCATTAAATAAATGAAATGAACTTTAGATTACAAAGGTTGCATTGAACGTCCCAACTGTTGAAATTCGTTTATAGCAGGACATGACTTGAATTCATTCAATTGTGCAATTGACCAGCCCCTGACGACTCGGTGGTAGCATTCCTGCCTTGCATAAATGCTAGGCCAAAAACCAGGTACGTTGTCAGATATGCGAGTAATAATAAATGCCAGAAGCACTATTATTGCACTAATTATGCAATGCTGACCAACTTTCTAATTCGAGGAGTTGCTCTCTCCTTCGGTTTAGCGTTTAAAATCGCATGCGCTATGAAATTGACGTGCACTGTAATGTTTGACATACTAGTAGCTTCTGGAGTCCTCACATCACATTATATTACCTGATGTAAGCACATTATACCTAGCGCCTGAGGTGGTAAAGATATTTGAGAGGCCCGGACATATGCCCCACCGTGTATATTTTCTCTAATTAGCGTAAACACTTCTAATTAAAATAAAATTCATTATATAGTTTGTTCCAGAACATGGCTCCTTGCCTTACAATTGGCTCTTTCACCTTCTAATTTAAGTTTATCGATAAGAGCGCCCCATGAATATGTAAACAACCCACGCACAGGTGAATATAATTAGAATTTCTAAGAATAATGTTTCTAGGGGACTTGCTTAAATTAATTGAGATGCTCTTCCAAAATTAATGGATGGGAGAATGTGTAATCAAAATGCTTACCAATTTCATTTACTTCCTTCCGAGAATTCACCTAATTAACGAAGTAACCTTTTGATCGTTATAAAATTATTCAAATAAACTTTTCCTTTCTTTTGTTGAACATTTTTTCTTAAGTCTATACGCATTGGCTCGCTGCCTTTGAACAATAATAACTCATGTACGAGTTTTTAAAAGAAACCTTGTGCAACCAGCCTTTGATTTTTCACATAAGAAGTTAAGTCCAGGGACGTGTGGGGGATTTTTTCAGTATGATGCAAGTCTACGAAATGCTGCCCCTGTTTAAGTCTATTTGACTGAAACATTTGACTTCGAGCAAATGCAAACACTTGCATTCATTTTTCTTCGAAGCTTTCAATATTGAGCAAAATTCAAAATTTGCTTTAGTCTTTCACTGAGCAAAAACCATTTCTTAACTGCATTTTCAATATCAACTTTACTCAAGCTATCTTCTTTGAGTTATCGAGATAAACCACAATGGTGCGAGCTATAAAGTGGTTCAAAAATAAAACATACAGTATTGGTAACATTGGACACAGTAAGCGTTTCGTTTACAGCTAAAATATAACAATAACTGAAATTATGCATAAAAAGCGCTCAACCTAAACAGGGTGGCCACAGAATTTTCCTTTTCAATTTCCCTGACTAAAATTCAAAATTCCCTGACCAAAACCTACTCGTTAATGTATATTAATTTTTTTGTCATAATGAAAAATAAAATAACTATTGTAAATATAAGCTTGGCAAAACACTAATTTTGTTACGAGTCTAGCTGTAGAAGATTGGGGGCTCCAGCCCCCAATTTGTTAAATTATTGTTTTTTTTTCCCAAAAATAACAGAAAACCGAAAATGTTTTTTAAAATGTAACTTAATTGAACCGTTGAATCAACTAGATAACTTTCACGAGCAGACGACAAGCAGGCGACGCGGTCTTGTCCCGCCCAAATCAGATTGTTGGGTACAAATACGATCGAGTTATCAATTATACTCAATTGGAAAACAGCATCGTCCAGTATTTGTAATCACATCTATATCAAAATAATCCTTCTCAACTTTCTTAGACGAAAGGTCGGTTTCACTCCCTCGCTTCGTTTTCTTCAAAATTACATTGACTAACCTTGAGGATATACGATTTTTGTTGATGCCGAGCTGGACTCCCAAGATGGTGGGTTCCTTTTTTTAATAACGTGTTCAACTATAGTGTTAACATTTCCTGAAACTATCTTCCCGTAAAATTAAACGCTATCGAAGACGTTAAAGAAATAACGTAGCGTTGACGGGTCGTTAGGATTTTCTAACGACGTGTTTTAAGGACATTACACAGTAGCTGTTCCTATATGCTTAATATGAAATGTGCTAAAGGGTCACCATCAAAGAAACAAAGGGAAACACCAAGAATTAATGTTTCTCAACTTTCCAACATAGTCCAGAAAATTGATGGAATACCCGCGTATATCCTCAAACCACTAGCAGAGTTCTTCGTGGGATCAGTTATCATTGTCAAACTCCTCCAAGAATTCGGAAATTCATTTTTATACGCAGATGAAAGTTTAATATAATTTAAGAAATGTTTGATATTTTTTTGGGATTTCTCGCTATAGCTTCTCACCATGAATAAGGAAATGGTTGTTTTTCCTCCAGTAATATATAAAGAAAGTGAAAGTATCTCCGCGTGAAATTAAAAGAAAACTCCGGGACGCGGAAACGCATTTTCCGCGATGATTTTAACGTTGGTTTAAAGACGTTTTTGACGCTCAGCACGCCATACCGATCGCCGAGTGCCATAGTAACCCAGATAGTTACAATATCACCGAGACAACGTCACGGTTGCCTTGACATTGTCGTTAGGCCAGCTAGACGCACTTGAAACAAAAGAAAACTGAGCCTAGATATCGTGGCTAAGGCCAAATTATGCAAATTTTAAATCCGTGCCATTTTCAACGACGCGTGAATCGCTTAAATCGCAGCAACTTAACGCGTTTTTTAAAATTGCAAAAAAAATGATGATGATCGCGACTTGCGAGGATGATTGCTAGAGAAATTTATGCAAAAAAAAAGCATCATTTTTTTTCTTAAATCGGAAATATGATTTCGTCTTCCTGATCGATGCTTATTTAAATAATGAATATTTGGAGTTTTTGATCGTGGCATATCATCGTTAAAACGTACACGAAGATATTCCCAAATTTCGTTTAAACCGCAGTTCGTATTATCAGAAGTCAGAATAAAAAGCATGATTTTTTTCATAAAAAGGAAATAGCATTTCGTCTTTGTGATCGATGCTCATTTAAATAATAATTGTTTGATAATTCTGATCTTTGGTTATACGCATCTTCGTTTAAAACAAACAATAAGAGAGGTCGAAATTTCGTTTAAACGGTAGTTCGTATTATCAGAAATCAGAAAAAAGCATGATAAATTGGATGCGGTCTTCGAGATCGACGCTCGACCGTTTAAATAATGAATGAACGAACACCGAAATATGTCAACATTTATTTTTTCAGTATTAACGAAGGTCAGGAAAGCACGATTTCAACAATGTCTCGAATAACAATTTAATATGCTTTCGCCTTAACATTGGAAACTCATTACGAAAAACTTGTTTTATATGAATTTCTGATAGTAGTTCGAACTCATTTCCCGTGCCCGTTAAAATTAAGGCATGGACGAATATTGTTAATGTTTTTGCTTAATACGAATTCCGAATTGGAATATTATAATTCTATTAATGATTAAATCGAATGAATATCAGAAATTAGTATTCTGCGAGTTTGTCTTATAATATGGTTCTATACTCTATCGCTAACGTTTAGGTGATTTTCTCTACCAAATTTCATTAAAATCTACGCAACTGTTTTAAACGATAAAGATCAAATGAAGTTTGGTAACACGAGCAAACATATCTGCTTTCTTAAAGTCTGGCTGATGTACTGTCTAGTTTACTTAGTTGTACATGTAGATTTAAGCTCATTATCTTTTAATTACACTTTTATCACTTATTTTGTTCAATTAAAGCAATTAAAGGATTTTAAAACATGCGCATGCCCCCGACGGTAGGCAAACACTGCGAACAAAATCTCAAAATTTGTAAATCAATATGAAATGCTGATAAGGTAGATAATTTTAAAAATATATAAATACATATACATGTATATTAAAGATTAAATATATGGATTTCTAAAACACAGAGCAAATTATTTTGTAAAGGTCAATATTTATCGGATTTTTTGACAAATCGCTTTAAACAAGGTGATCGAATTAAGCAGTTTTCATTGTATTTTTGATATTATACAGTGTAAAGACACGTGTTTGCCAGTACAATGCCCAATGGAATAGATTTTACGTCCAGGACGAGCAGTAACTCTCCAAGATTTCCCCGTTGCAGGTTTTTGTTATGCATTACTATAAAAAAATACAAAAAGCTCATTAAAACAGAAGCGCATTATATACCTTAAGTTTAATGCAATGTTATTTCCGAGCTCCAATTTTCAGTATGTTTTCTGAATATTTCATGTTTATGTATACATTTATCGTTTCTGGTGGCTTTCTACCAGAAGCTGAATAATTCATGCTATAGGTACATTTCATTCAGCAATGCGTTCGTTGCCCTCAATAATAAAATTTGACACTAAAAAACCTGCATAAAACGAATTTATTTCGTCGAAGGAAACCGAAGGATGAAGAATTTAACCCCAAATGGCGCTGGACGAATAGGAAAAAATACTGAAAGTGTGATGCAATAAATTATTATTAGACAGTATAACATTTGTCGCTTTTTTGTTTCTGCAGGTCCTGTAGGGGGCGTTGAACTTTAATTTTGTCAAATGTGGCGTTTAAATAACTCATAAAATATCAATTTACCACTTTCACTAGAGGCATGTTCATCTACAGTATGCCAAATGGAGCAGCTCCATATATGCATTACTAAATTTTTATGGTAAAAAGAAAATTCACTCCATTTGATCTTAGAATGACCAAAATGGCTGCCAATCCTTTTTTGTGAGGGATGGGGGGAAAGGGGGGGTAGGAGTACTCATAGGGTTAAGCTTACTTTCAACGTGCTTCTTTCAGCTTCTTTCTGCTTGTTTTCAGCTTCTTGTTTCCAGCTTGATGGCGCCACTGCATGCGTTATACTAGGTGAAACATTTTGCGTAAAATCTTTTACATTTGCATTAGCATCTTATGAGTGCAGGACACGTTTTTACGTTACATAGGCGGCGTACAATCGATGGCTACTTTTGACCAATAGTGATCTGTGTGCCACTCTGTGTTTTACAAATCTTCTTACAGATTTTAAAAAACGAATGTTAAAAAAACATTCTTGAAAGCTTATAAGCGCTTCTTGTAAGCTCAGCCTGGCTCGGCTAAGCTCTCTTTGTGTGCGCCCTCATTTAAAACGCATACAGCATTCTTATCCCGCTTGGTTGCGCTAGTGTACGCCGAGTGGTAAGCGCCTGCAGTAAGCATTCAGTGAGTTCTCACCCATACATGGGAAACTAGAACAACTTTTAGTATAACTGCCATTGATTATGCAGAAATGCAGCGCAAATTGGGTTATTGATTTTTGGTAATAATACAGTCGAACCTCGTTAAAACGAATCTCAAATGACGTCAAAATGTATGCGTTTAGGCAGTAGTTCGTATAATCGGAAGCCAGACAAAACACGACTCCAACTATAAGATCTAAAGTTTCATCGAAATTTGGATGAAATCCTACCCAACGTCTGTGAATGGGAAGGTGCGGAAAATTCCCCTCTATAACGCATCCTTTTTTCATATTGCCCAAATGTCGTTATAACGTAACAAAGCGCAAATGCTCAGGAAAGTGTAAAATTCAGTCGTTTTAGGCAGAAGTTGGAAATATCCAATTCGGAATTCGTCTTCAGCGAAAAATAAACCTTATTCGTCCATACCCTAGGGGAAAGGGGGACTGGAAATGAGTTCATAAGAAATATACTTTATTATAGTACTTTATTTCGAATAATGGCTAAACATGAAGCTCGTTACCATTTTGACGTCATCACTTCTACGGACTATTAATTAGTTTATTTTCCCATTGCGAGTTCGTATAAAAAGAAGCCCAGGTTTCAAGCAAGGATCATGAATTTCCTTCTATTACGTTGTTGTGCATGTTTTGGACGGTGGGGGACATTCTCATATCCTCGTAAAGTGCACATTACGATCTTACATGGTTAGGATTTTAGTGCCGTCGTCTGGAGAATAGGCTCAAAGTGCTTTTGATCTTTTCGAAGCTCGCTCATAATTTTAGGGAAACGTGTTCCCGTGCTGTTGCACTCATAAACAGCTTTTATAACACAGTTATATCAAAAAACACCCGCCTTTAATAGCGTTTCCTAGCATTTCCTCACCGTTTGCAGCGCCACCTACTTAAAACAGAAATTATGAAAGTCCCCTGTCGCGACCTAGACCCGTATACTATGTAGATTTTATCCGGTTGTTTTTTAGACCCAAACCGACAGATTCGACGCAAAGATACGATGTACGTGTGCTGACTAAAGAGCAGGAAATTTAAGCAAATATTGAAGGCTTTCTATGAATTGTAAGCATGAAATACGTTCATTTAACTTAAAATTAAACGTTTTTTTCAAAAATCAGATGACATTTTTTAAAATTAGACAACATTTTAGAAATTACACGACATTTCTTTAAGATTGAACGACATTTTTTAAATAAAAATTAAACATTTTTAAAAAACGAAAAGCAATTTTTTAAAATTAAACGATATTACTTTCTAAATTAGATGACATTTTTAAATAAATTAAAATAAAATTATTTTAAAAACAAAACGATTTTTTTTAAATGGAACGACATTTTTTAAAACTTTAAAAGACGTGTTTTTTTTTTAAAAAATCAGACGATATTTTTTTTAAATTAGATAACATTTTGAAAATTTTACGACAATTTTTTTTAAATGAAAACGACATTTTTTTTTAATTCAAACGAAATATTTGTTTTAAAAGAATAATAAATGTAAAATATATAAAATGTGGAAAGAGCATGCAAGCCAAGATTGAAAAACAATGACTAAGGGCAGAATACATTTTTTATATAATAATAATTTAAAATTCAAGAATTGTTATTAAACTCAACATTTGAAGTAAAATGTAAAACATTAGGGAGTAGAAAACAATGTTCCATCACACGAGTTACAGAAATTTATTAAAACAAGGAAAAATTACAATTCCGAAAGCCTCGGGAAATTGACGACTTAATGACAGTACACGAAGTCAAGTCATTTATTATTAACGTCGATAGGGGAAAAATGGCGGACTTTGAGTGACGTCATCAGTTATTCATGAATGATGAAGAGCGATTTAACGCACTTAAAATTCCAACCTATTCCATGCACAATATTCACCACATCACGTATATTCCGATAAAACGATCAGCTACTTCCATCGAGAAATGGATCCCTTTTTTGGAAATACTATTAAAATGGGATAGACTTTTCTGTCAACTATTTAAAGCCCATGATCCCAGGATTTGCTCAAACTAATTTGTTTTTGGATCGAAGATATTTTAAGGGCAATAGGGGGGATTTTTAGGGATGTTAGACCGTGGCACCATCTAGCGACGAATGAAGGAAACTTGTAAAATCCGTTCAGAAAAAAATTCTTATTGCAGCACGCAAGGAGCGATATTTTCAGAATATATATCTCTACAGTACCGGGTATATGGCAGCGCTATTTCCAAAGGGAAATGGGGGTTAACTAACTTGACAGCACTGCATTTATTCCATCCAATGACGAATATCTTTTCTGATTCTGGAATTTCTGGAAATATATCTGGAAATTTATTTTTCGAAAAACATTTTCCCAACAGAGGAAAAAATATCGAACAATAATATTTCTGGAAAGAAATTTCGGAATATAAATTGCCTCGTGTGAGGCGGCCTTTATAGTATTACTAAGCAGAATTAAGAGATGTCCATTTGTTTGTCGAACGATCAATCATGACTAAGGACTAATTTGGTCAGTCATTAGTCGTGACTCTTACGATTGATGATTGATTAGTCTTTAAAAATTTTGCAAATGTCGACAAGTTTGATACATGTATTTGAAAATTTCCGAAATTTTTCACGATTTGTCAAATCATCTAAAAATAACAAAATAGTAAATATCTTCCTAACCGTCGAACTGTCGAACTAAAATTAACAGAATTGTCGAAAAGTTAACCAAATTGTCGAAAAATTAACAAAACTGTCGAAAAATTCGAACATTCGAATTTCGTAAAACTGTCTAAAAATCTGCCTAACCGTCAAAAATTTGCAATTTTGTCGAAATATTCGCAAATTTGTCAAGCATTTGTCTAAAAATGTATCGAAAAATCTGCCAAACTGTAAAAATTTCCTAAACTGTCGAAAATGTTTTAAAATGTCAAAATATGTGCAAAACTGTTAAAAATTCGAATCAATTGTAGTCACGATTGAAAATTGTAATCGGCTAATACTTTATTCTGATCCAGCAACTAATGCTACAATTTGATTGACGATTAACGACTAAATAAGTTACTTTAATTGAAGAATGATCGACTATTTACATCGTAAATTGAAAATTTACATGTATTCGACTAATGCTCAAACCTGGCAAAGTTGTTTACCATAAATTCTACATAACAGCTTGTAGCTTGTTTACCATAAATTTGCTCGGAAATCCACTGTTCCTTTTTAATAGGACTCATATTCACGAGCTACTGTAAATGTATTGGACTTTTTTTTTAATGTTGTTTTGCGGAAATGTGACAGTCTCGATGACGTCAACACGTAATCTTACATCCGGTTAAATACCAGAATTATTTAACGTCAATAACAACGCCATTTAAGCCGATATTTAATGGAAAAAATGTTCGTAAATAGCACGCAGGCGTGTTTCGCCTTTTTATTTTATCGAAAAAGCAGGCTTTTGTAGTTTTTTTGGGATATTAATTTTGAATGAGATTGGCACTCATCCCTCTTTGAAGAAGCAGCTAGCTCGCGAAACCATGTGATGTACAGTAAAAAGCGAGCTTGTTTTTCAGCGTTTCAAACGCTAATTTGCATAATCGGATAAATCGACGTCTCAAATCTGTCTTCATTTGACTAAAAATAAAAAAACACCCTGAATACATTTATAATTAACGCCTAGTTTTTATACTCGAAGATTCGAAACTTGGAAACTTCGGGAATTACTTGTACTTTCTCCAATCAAGGTTGCTGGGCAATGGTTTACAATTAAATTAAATTTAAATTTAACACTCATACGTCAACCAAAGTTGATGATCATGCGGAATTACAAATCCTGAGAAGTGAAATTCTGTATATCAAGGAATGATACGATCTAAGCATCTATATATACAGAAAAACCTGGAAAAGTGACCACCTTTGAATGGTGACCACTTTTTAGTGTATTGTTTTTTCTAGTGTGCATTTCCTTCATA
>JAQGBX010003422.1:0-17405 GCA_034698745.1 Megaphyllum sjaelandicum | reverse complement strand
CTACATGCCACTAATTCACAATTAGTCTCCAGTGAGTTTTCCCTAACAGAAGAAAATTTTTTGGAGTGGGCTATAAATACACCACCATAACCATCTGCTCTATCCCTTCTATAGAGGTTCTCTGAGCCAAGTGTTTGCAAAATGTAAATACTTTAAAACTGTATTTTTTTTTAAATAGTTTAAAGGTTAAAGGTTTAATCGCCAGTACTTTACGTCCCGTTGAATTTTGTTTTAGTTCACTGAAGAGTGGAATAACAATAAAACGTCGATTCAAGCAGAAATTCAAGATGTGAAAAACGAAATGCAGGAAAGTAGTAACCAAAATGACATATTTCGAGTGACCCTGGAAGGAACCATGAACTCACTCTTGAAGAAGGTAAATAAAAAAAGGGTTGAACATGTTAAGCTCTGATTAAGATGATACACAATTCCTTGTGTTCGTTCTAGATCAATGATAATACAACTCAAACGGATCGGATGCAAACCGAATTTATGCATGAAATTGAAAGATCTGCCAAAACTTTACAAGATCAAAATAAGGAGGTAAGTAAAAAACATAATATACTGGAATTTAAGGGTATAATTCATACAATTTGACTTCATCGATGTTTGTTTTTTGAAATAATCATTTATTATTTTACTAGGAATTGGAAAAGTTGGAATGGCGACAAAGAAAACGGCTTGATGAAATGGAAATTAAATTGATGAAGATAGCCGAAAGAAATATTCAAGAGTCTGATCAACAGCTTCATCCAGGTGACGTTTTTTTTAAATTTTAATTTACGAACTTTCCTCTTTTCATTTTTACTGAAGTTCAGGTTAATGTCAGAAATACGAATTGAATAACAATTGGTTTTTCTAAAAATCTAATTGTTAAATACTTATTCGACTATTTAATTTTTTAAATTCACCAGAAATGAAATAGTCGTATTTTATACATAGATAGACATAGATAGACTGCAAAAAAGAGAAATATATTTAAAAATGAAAAACGTTCTGTATTCTGTGAAAAATTAATGTTATTTAAATTGAAAAACGTGCTGAAGCTCTCGCGTTTTTGAAGAACATTTTATTTTTTATGGTGTGGAAACTTTTGCAAGTGTTGACAAAGTTAATTTTTTAACGATTCTGCAATTGGAGTCATTCATGTTTAAATTCGTTTGGGGGCCTTCATTATTTACATAGGCAGCAAAGGGGACACCATTGTTCACCCAAGGGAAGGGGGTATATTACAAATGTCTACATGGACACATGCACTCTTTTTGCACTTCGCTTTTGCTAATTAAATTTACGAATATCTGAAATTTAAAAGATTCGCATCATAAAAACAGCCAATTCATGGTTAAACATTAATAAATCAGGGTACCTCCAGGACTGGAAAACTTGGAAAAGTTAGGGAGAGCTGGGGGAAGAATGCTTATTTTGAAAAAGGCAGGGAAATTCAATGCAGTTATGTTGTTGAGTTCCCATTATCCGAGTACAAATTTGCAAAGTTCTGCACTTTTTACAGAGTACAATTTTAAAAAATGTTGCTGGTTTTTTCCTGGTACATATATATTTTCAACAATTTCCGAATACAGAATTGTCAAATTTTCAAAATATTTTCATGCAATTTTTTTTAGTTTTTGCATTTTTTCTGTAAATTTTCAAAATTGTCATTGAAAGTTGAAAATGAAATTTTTTGGGGGAACCCTGTAAATATAGCATACAGAATATAAAACAAATTCATATTTATAGAAATGAGGGGGAAGGGGGGGGGAGTTGCAGTCAATGTACATGTAATTTCGGTGAGGGGTACCTTAATTGTCTACCAATGTCCACCTAGGGGAGGGGGGGAAGTTAAAAAGTGGTAAAAAAGTGTACATGTAAATTATGAACGGACCCTTAGAAAGTGACCAGATAGCAGATGAGTCACATTACATCCTGCTTTAACCCCAGTGGTTCTCAAATAATTCAGTTAATATTGTTAAAAATCACTGAAAACATGATCAAAAAGAAGCAAAAGGCATTTAAAACGAGGGAAACTTGATAATTTTTTTTCTAAAAAAAACAAATGTGTAATAAGACAATAAATATACTGTAAGTAATGCACATGGACATGATGATTCTGTACTTTTTTGGGGTTGTGGTATTTTACTACATGTACATGTACAAGTAAGGTGTACATGTTCATTTTAATTTAATTCAGGCATTTTTTGTATAGTGACCACCTGTCTTCAGTGACCAACATTGCACTTTTTTTGGTGGTCACTCTTAACAGGTTTTACTGTATATAAATTCAAAATAATTTTGGAATTTTCTGGCTTGCAAACAGCCCTACATTAATGAACGTTTTTAACCATATGTACAGTGTTTATGTAGTGTTACAAAACATTTTACAAATCTGAATAAAGGTCAAGAATACCTGCCCCTTGATACCAGCCAACCTTAAGTACTTACACAGTTTATTTCCGTGAACGTATGGTTGGCTACCCATCAAGGGGGCAACCAAACCAAAAGTAAAGCTTTCGTCTTCAAATTGCAAAATGTACCGAGTTATTAGAAGCATTGTTTTATGATACTTAAAAAATTTCCTAAATTTTTTCTCGTGACTAAATATGTAAGTCAATATCTGAATAACTTTACTCAAATATTTTTAGAATCAATGGGTGAACAATGGAGGTCAATGCGGCATCTGCGGAGATCCTTACGAGGATCCTCAACCCAGAGCGAATGAGGCTGGTGGCACATACGGCTTGGGTATCATCGTCAGAAGTTACACCGTGGGTCAAATCATAGATATTTACGTGCAACTGACCACCAACCACGAAGGCTACTTTGAGTTCAGACTGTGTCCGAACAACGACATTCACAAAATAGCCACGCAGGTATGATTTTTTTTAAAAAAAAGGCGTTTTTGTCCTTATTAGAGCAATGTGCCTGTATTTCGTTAGCCTCATGTTAGTTGAATTAAGGAAATGTGTACCGTATACAGAAAAAATGATGAAAATGGCGCATGAACCTATCTATAAGGCACACCGTGCTATAAGGTTTAAAGATACGATAATAATACGTCTAAATAAACGATAACAAAACTGGTAGACAAAAACAACTCTAATATGTAAAAATACAAGTAAGAATTTGTCCATAATTTCACAGAAACTGTCATTATTCTTAACAATAATAATAATAATAATATTATTTTAACTAAAAAATTGTCATTGTTTTCACGAAAACTGTCCCCATTTTTCACAATAATAGCAATGATATATTTAAAAAGTAAAATTTTTACTGTTCACAAAATTACTACTACTTTTAATAGAAATTACCAATATTTTTACCTAAATTAATTAACAGCATTTTTCACAAAAATAGTCAGTAGTTTCTCAACTCTTAATGTATCGGAGAACTTGTGATTATATAAATTAAATCCTTATCAAACACTTTTGATTCGAACCGATCACCTTAAATCATTACGAACCATTCTTCAAACAGTTTCCTACCTGCATAGCTCTTCAAAAACTCACCATTATCCTTCATTTTTCGTATGAATCTGATGTAATTTTGGGATTTTCTTTGCAGGAATGTTTGGACCAATATCTATTGGAGCTGGAAGATGGAAATACGAAATATGTAATCGATCCAGCATTACCGAGAGAATGTGACATTTACCTGAAACTGCGTTTGCCCCAAGGCCTCGTGTGTGACCAATGTGTGCTGCAATGGCATTACAACACCGGTAATTTAAATTACCGAAACAACTAGTTCTCACTTCATCAAAAAATTAATCAGCAAATTGAAACTTTCTTTAATTTTCAGCTACAAATTGGGGCACTTGCGCCAACGGCACCGAAGGCATGGGATGTGGACCTCAAGAGACATTCAGAGGATGCGCGGATGTTGAAATCCATTAAAACAAAAATACTGCTTTGAGGGACGATTCGCAACAATCCATTATCCAAAATAAAAAAAATGGATCAAATCGAGATAATTGCATTTGCCATTCGCATTTTGTTAAAAAAGTTGTTTTTATATACGAAATCAAACAACAACTCATTAATCATTGTAACACAAATTGTATGTTTCAGTGGAATATAAATGTTTGTAAATAAATACATTTTTTTTTTAAATTACCGTATAGATAAAACTAAGTTCCAGGTAGTGAAGCACCACAATCTGTAAGATGAACCAACTTTAACTGGTCGTTAATGATCTCTAAAGGAAAACACATGCATGGCATTCAGGGGATATAGGCCTACCTGTAAAAGCAATTAACCGCCGATGAAAAAAACAGCACACGAAAAGTGCTTAAGAAAATGACTAAAGTTGCCTCAAATCATCGCATTCCGTACAAATCATTAACTTTAACGAGCCGTTAATGGCAATTTTCTATGTTGGTAGACTTCGAGGAAACGTCCTGGAGCATATAATGCGTGAACAACGTCGCCAATTAAAAATATGCTAATCAAAATTTAGCTTAGCTGTAGATTAATTATACCTTAAATCATAACTTTTCTGTTAACTTTAACGTGATGTATGTCGTAAATTAACCCAAATTCGCTTACCATTCTCGAACATCAAATCATCCATCTTGTCTTTTCGAATTTGCCGGAGTTCCTCGGTTGCCTCGGCAACAGGTATTCGAAATGCGTTGGGAGCGCCCTCTCATTAACACGTTGGGAGTCCAATGGCATTGGGCTAGCTGTATATACAGTACATTATACAGGGTGAACCAGATGTCTGGGCCTTGCAAATATCTTTGAAACTACTGGTGTTAGCTAAAATGTGCCGAGAATAAATGAATAGAACATGCGAGCTAGATTACAAAAACCTTGTAAAAACTTACGCAGCACGTCATTTTCATGGCGCATGCGAGTTTAAATGAAGATAAAGCAAAACTTCGAATTAGAACGTTTCTTAGTGTAATGACAGTGTTTGTCACATTGATTATCGTTCCCATTTAAAAAAAATAATTTTTAGTTTCACCGATGTGTGCATCCTTGCATAGCATCCGTGCAAGGCAGGAAAGCTCAACATGCACAATGACATATGACTCGAATGCCCCTGACGACTTGATGACAGCTTTTCTGCCTTGCATGGATGCTATGCCATTACACTGGCGTCTTCCAAAGCCACTGTACACGGTAAGGAGTCCACAGAGGCCAATATTAATGTTCAGGAATAAAACACAACAGTGTTTATTTAACGAAATACCAACGTGGTATACAATAAACAGGCCTAGCTCCATGAGAGGCCAAACTCAAAACTAGCAAACGAATCCATGAAACGCAAATACATCCGTAGGCAGGTTGCGCAGCTGCCGCAACCTAGAACACAAAACTTCGGGAAGTCTAGTTTAGAGAAATATCGGTGGACGACCACGTTGTACGTCACCAGGTCCGAGAACGACTCCCCGCTGTAACCCAACTGCCCGGTACCTTCGGGCCCAGGGCATCTTTTTAAACATATCTCTTTTAAAAACAGAGGCAATAGCAGGCCCAAGTGGGCTACAAAATGTACGTTCACATTCTAACTTCATCCGAATTCTCCAACTCATCACAACGCAGCGGAACAGGAGTTGGCTCCTTGCAATACCTTAGAAGCAAATAATAATAGAAAAATGTAAAGTGTAATAGAGGGAGACACGATGACTGAAAATTGCGATAGACTTTTTAAACAGAGCAAAGGGGCTCATGCCGGTTTCGAGTTCTACCAACGACTACTCCGAAAACAATTCCACGAGGGGGGGTTATCTTTACCGAACAAAGATGTTTTGTGAATAAGGATACCTTCGAAATTTGTGGTACATTTTTAGATCTAGCTCATATATTTCACTAATAACTGGACAACTCATCATATGCTAATAAATCAAGTAATCTATAAATTTAAAATAATTATTTCACCAGTATTTGTCCTGCAGTTTGAATAGCTTTCATTTTTTTGATGTATTAATGGACTAATTAAAATACACATTAGAAAATTAGTGCTAACTAGGTAGCTCCATTTCCCATGTACTTACCGACAAGTTTCTTTAAGGCACTCTTGATTTGGGCAACGAAATACTTTATCATCTTGATTCATCATGATTGCTGCAAAAGAACAATGAGGACACTGAACCAAATCAGGAATCCCAGCACTAGATATTTCCTCAGACTGTATCAAAAATTCTTTGTTGGCTTTTGCTTCTACCCTTCTTTTTATACTTGGCAAATCTTTGGTTTTCAAGTAATCTAAAATGGTAAAATTTGGCAGTTAGTGATGTTTACTGAGCACGCATTGGTCAAACTAAGTTCTTTTGTCATAATTACGTTAACAAGAATTTTAAGGTAGTAAAATAATAAATTCGTCAAATTATATGCTAAAGATAACCAATGACATGTTCAAGATGTTTTTATTGAAAAGACAAAACCTTAACTGCAACTCAAAAATCAAGTCACCTTTCAGCTTATCTTCAGTCCTCGTAAAAGCTAATTCCTTGTAAAATAACTCATCTGGTTCTGTCGGTAACTGCATGGCTAATCTGGCCTTCCTTTTTTTGAACCTAACTTGAAAAGTATAAAACATACAACATCAAAAAAGGAAATTATAACATAAAGCCGGCCACACACAAGAAAAGTTATACCTGGAAACTTGGCAATTTTAGGCGTGTCCAAAAAGTCAAGCACATATTTCTGAGCATTTTACTAACCATGGCTTTTCAAAAAAAAAATTTCAAACTGAAAGTAATTAGACTTTATTTTTGTTTTTATGATTGACAAATTAAAACATTTCATTTCTCGTAATTCACATTTTAAAAAACAGAACTTTTTGAACATGCCGTATTTTCAAAGATAACTTTTCTCGTGTATGGCCGGCGTTAACGTCTTGAAGCAACAACCAAATTGGATTAAACTTACTTGTTGTACACTCCATCTGAAGTCTTTCCTTCAATTCTTTAAATGCACCATTGAAATGATTATTGTTTATTTTTAGGGCTTCTTTAATATCGCTTAAAATCAATTTAGGAAATTCGTTGCGCAAATGGGCATATGCAAGCAGCTCATAATTTTTGCTGACAGGCGTTGAACAGTCATAAAACTGCAACCCTTCCTTTATCCTTTATTAAAAAGTAAAATGCAATGCATATTAGTGAAGGCAATAATGTTAACACAAATCATATATCTATTTAATATTAGACGTCACAATATGAAGTTACAAAATTAATTTAACTAACTATTACAACTATTAAGCACATCACTTTACACATTGATTAAGCCAGTTCCATATTTTCAGATCCTAAACTCTTTCCTAGAAAATATTGTCTACTAGACTTCATATCAGAAGGTCTGCAACACTAGTTTAAAAAATATTGTAACATGTGAGCCAATTACCAGTATATAACAAAGTATTTCAAAGTTAAATTTTCTCATAATAATTCGACTTTACGTTTTAATATTTTACTTTAAATATTTGGTTGACTTTGCAAATCAACAGATCTACAGACGAAAGAGAAATCATGTGGAGGAGTGAGGACATTTTAGTTGGCAACATTTTTAGCCAAACATCGTCTGCTACTTCATTGTTTTTACAGATAAAAATCAAAATTTGCTATATTTTCTAATTTTTTGTATATATTTCAGTATTTTTGCATTATGTGAGGAATAATAAACGCTGGATTTAATTTTCTGTTTTAATGTTATTAATATTGCGAACTTTTTCAGTATTTCTGAAATATGACGCCTGTACTTGCTTGCATTACATAAAAATATTGTACGTTGACTCCAATAATTCAAAAATATAAAAATATATGCAAACAAAATTAAAAAATAAACACAATTATGAAGATTATCCTTAACACTTAAAGAGGGTTGGTTTAAAATCATAATGTTGCCAACCAAAAATGTCATCACAGAGGCGGCTATAGATGCTCTCCAGAAAATTCATAGCACAGAGGAATTTAAATTCAACGTTGCTTGTAGCATTTTCAGTAGCGTCACTTCTTGGAGGAAGTACCTACTATGCTAGACCTTCTGAAATTGAGCATTTTTGTTCACAATCAATATCCGCATCAGCCACCAGAAAAGTTGAAGGTCGATAACTGAAGCAAATATACAGATACATTGGAATTATTTTTTTTCTTCTTATAAAACACGCTTTAAAAACCAAACGCAAAACTTTATTTTCAACTGCTGTCAATATTAGCCAAATCTATGTACATGAAAATACTGTTCATGTGTGTGACCGACCTTCAACTTTGAATTCTAAGAATTGCTGTTAAGAAGTGACCAGCTATTGATCTAAGGCAGATAATGCTTAAGTTTATTTCTGAAATGCTTAAACCTACATAATTAACTAATATTTCTTACCGATAAACTTTAAAGAATTAAAAAATAAAAAAAAAAACAGAAAAAAAAACTGCAGATAGTACGAATTTCCACATAGTAGTCCCTACTATGCAACAAGCTGATAATTTAAAGAACTCTAACAATAAAACAGATACATGAAAGAAGGTCTTTATACCTACCATTTAAAGGACTCCTCCCTTTCCAACTGAACCTTCCGCCTGGGATAGTTTCGCTTCTCCAGCATATGGCTTACAGTAGACTGCAACTTGGTTACATCTGTGCCACATCTATTGACCAACTTCAACAAATAATCCCTATCTGCATCAGGAAATATTTCCATCACTGCAAAAATAAATTGAAAGGATTGTGCGGGGAAGTAGTGCGGAGGAGCCAAATTAACAATATCAAGGGGCAGCCATGAAAAAATGTTTTTATTTGTTCCAACCTAAAAAAAACCTCGTTAAATAGACATTTGTGCCCACGTGTTCTTTAGCCATTTCTAGTTCATTACCATCAGCTACAAACCCTGTCAAATTAGCAGCTGACTTTCAGTACACCCTAGGTTGTTCCGAAAGTTAGCCCCTAGATACCTCTACAGGCTTTCCCGCATTATTTGGGTGCAATGCAAATCATGGAAGGGAGGGGGATGAGGGGTATAACCGAAAAGAACGGTTTTTGTGCGTTAGGAGATATTTGCCAACGCATGTTCTTTGGGCATTTGTACTCCACATACCACCGGCTACAAACCCTGTGCCCATTTTGGCAGACAGAATCCGCATCCATACATCCCCAGGAAAAAAAGTCACCTAATTGCGGACCTTCTGAAGAAGCTGCCATCGCAACCTGACGAGTCCGGCGAGTCTGAGGTCCGGGGGGTGACTGCAACAAAAACGTCAATAGTCACTTTTCATTTGAATTTAACGTAATATGTAAGCTACTGCTCTGGAAATAAATGTGCAACATTTATTTCCAGCAAGGAGTGATTAAGAATTTTTTTTAATGCGCTTGACTATGTGTTAACTAGAAATTAACAGCATAAATAAGCTTAGTATGGATCCGATAAGAAGTACAGTGCAAGCTCATATGAACACCAGCAGGGTTGCACCCCATTCATTGCATCAAGTGTGAAATACTAAATGAGCCCTAACAGCAATCAGTTTAACGACGTGAGGAATATTTTTAATTAATCTGACTGGAAAATGTACACCAATGTTAAATCTTGGTTTTGCAGACTTACCACAGAAGGAGAGCCTTGAGCAGCAGCAGCAGCAGCAGGAAGTGCATGTGCACCCACTGCACACTGTGGCGGCTGCTGCGCAGGTTGGACGTTCATTTGCGATGGAATGACGTTTTGATACCGAGTCCCTCCTTGTGTTCTATACATGAGTGTATTTTGTTGATAAGCCTGAAATGGACATGAATTAGGGACCAATTCTCACTAATTATGAAGGGGCTCACCATTTAAAATAGTGATTCAGCTGAACAGTCACACAAAACACGCTCAAAGACATACAAACAAAAAAAGCATAAACTCTCAAAACCTTCCCACAGCACACTTGTAATTCATGAACGAGTGTTTTGAGTTAATCGGAACATGAGCAAACTAACTTTTATGTTGCTAAAGGTGGGCAATATGATGATATAATAACGAAACTGGTTAGTTTATAACAAGCTTTTGAACAAGGGAGAAAGTCATTAAAGTGATCCTAGATAATGTTAACCATGTTAATTATTACAAATGACTATGAATAAATAAACATACGGAGTCCTACTTATTACTGTTCCATCATTGATTAAGCAAATAAATTCGGGAGGGGTTAAGGTTTTGTCATTTTTTACAGAACATTCACATTTATGCTTAAAATATTTAGGAAATCAAGAGGTAGATTTTTGAAAGAATGAAAATTAAATTAATTTTTTTTTCACAGATTAACACATGTATAGCTGTTATACAGGGTGAACAAAATGCCCTCATCTCACCCAATAACATTTATACCATTGTAGATATGACACATCTGTGTGGTCACATGTGTAAGTAAGTTAGGGGTGCGCTATCCACTTGTGCAAACACATTTGACACTTGACCATTTTTTCAAGGGCATTCAGACAGGAAGCACTTGAAGGACGGAAAATAGAGATATGGTCCCAATTAGAAAGTTGTAGGGCATCGTGAAATTAGTTTAATGGGTGCATTTACGACATTCCATTATTAATTTTCACGTAAATGTGAGTAACTCACATAAGTAAACAACTTTTCACTGTTCCTGTGTGGTTCTGTGAGCTCATGGCTAGGTTAAAGTAGGATGAGTCACCTTACCTCCTCATTTCTTTGGGCGAAAAGTCACCAAAAAATGACGTGATTTTTGACAGGTTTTGAGTGGTCATTTCTTAAACGAAAAATGACCAAAAAATGACGTCATTTTTTGGCAAGGTTTTGGATGGTCATCTCTTGAATGAAAAAGACCATTTTTTTTTGGAATTGACGTCATTTTGCTACGTGGGTTGTCTTTTTCGTAAATTTTGGTCTAAATTGTATTATAACCTACCTTGTCCCGTTCTCTTTTTCTTTCATTTGATCTTTTACTTGACAATTTCTTGCGCCGAGCTTTGGAATGCTTTCGAGGATTTTTGTACCTTATGAATTTTCGGTTCTTTTTGTCTCGTGGAATTCCTTTCTTTTGAACCCCACTTGGGCCTGTAGCTTGATCTGTTTTTAAAAAAGATATGTTTAAAAATATTAAACTTGTGCAAAAATTATCGCATCACCTATAAATTCGTTCAAATCATTTTGAAAATCCTTTTAAAGGTTAAACAAAACTTTAAAATTTCGTTAGGTGGATCAAGTGATCGAGGTGCTTGTGGTGTAAATTCGTTTCATATAAAATTGAGTAGAATGAATTGATTTAAACAAAATGCACAGTCCAATAAACTTAATTTATTGAACGCTTAATGTCACACTTTTTTAACCGCGGCAGGCCATGGACTGGACTGTACTGGACCGGACTCCCCTCCCCATGATTTGCATTGCACCGAAGTAGTGCGAGGAAGCCAAATTAAAAAATATCAAGGCGCAGCCATGAAAATATGTTTTTATTTGTTTCAACCTACAAAAACCTCGTTAAATAGACATTTGTGCCCACGTATTCTTTAGCCATTTCTAGTTCATTTACCATCGGCTACAAACCCTGTCAAATTAGCAGCTGACTTTCAGTACACCCTAGGTTGTACCAAAAGTTAGCCCCTATAGATACCTCTACAGGCTTTCTCGCATTATTTGGGTGCAATGCAAATCATGGAGGGGAGGGGGATGAGGGGTATAACCGAAAAGAACGGTTTTTGGGCGTTAAGGAGATATATGCCAACGCATGTTCTTTGGGCATTTATACTCCACATACTACCGGCTACAAACCCTGTGCCCATTTTGGCAGACAGAATCCGCATCCAAACATCCCCAGGAAAAAAGTCACATTTGTTTCGTACTTACCCTTTAAAACCAGTCCATCTGGCATAGAGTTGGGTATCTCTGGCACTTCTCCATTCTGACGGGTGAGTTGCGCCTGCTTGGGCACAGACTGTGGTATTTGACTGTGAATAACAGTGGCTGTCGGTAGTTGTTGCTGTGGCTGACCAGCCTGCGGCGGCAAATGATTTATGGGGGCCGCAGGGGGAGTGCTAGCAATGGTGGGTTCTGAAACTGCCTTCTGAGCTGAAGCTGGGTGGTGCAAGTGAGAAGGCAAAGATGCACTAGTGTCGATAGCACTGGGCCCTGACTCCTGACCACCAACAGCACCTAATAGATGACCTTCTGAGGAAGCTGCCATCGCAACCTGGGGAGTAAATATGGCTGGTATATCCCTGGTTTCGCTCTGGGGTCCGGGGGGCGACTGCAACAAAACGTCAACAGTTACTTTTCATTTGAATTTAACGTAATACATGTATGTAGGCTACTGCTCTTGCACATTTATTTCTAGCAAGGAGTGATTAAAATTTTTTTTCATGCGCTCGACTATGTGTTAACTCGAAAATAACAGCATAAATAAGCTTCGTATGGATCCGATAAGAAGTACAGTACAAGCTCATATGGACACAAGCAGGGTTGCACCCCCTGCATTCATTGCATCAAGTGTGAAATACTGAATGAGCCCTAACAGCAATCAGTTTAACGACGTGAGGAATATTTTTAATTAATCTGACTGGAAAATGTACACCAATGTTAAATCTTGGTTTTGCAGACTTACCACAGAAGGAGAGCCTTGAGCAGCAGCAGCAGCAGCAGGAAGTGCATGTGCACCCACTGCACACTGTGGCGGCTGCTGCGCAGGTTGGACGTTCATTTGCGATGGAATGACGTTTTGATACCGAGTCCCTCCTTGTGTTCTATACATGAGTGTATTTTGTTGATAAGCCTGAAATGGACATGAATTAGGGACCAATTCTCACTAATTATGAAGGGGCTCACCATTTAAAATAGTGATTCAGCTGAACAGTCACACAAAACACGCTCAAAGACATACAAACAAAAAAAGCATAAACTCTCAAAACCTTCCCACAGCACACTTGTAATTCATGAACGAGTGTTTTGAGTTAATCGGAACATGAGCAAACTAACTTTTATGTTGCTAAAGGTGGGCAATATGATGATATAATAACGAAACTGGTTAGTTTATAACAAGCTTTTGAACAAGGGAGAAAGTCATTAAAGTGATCCTAGATAATGTTAACCATGTTAATTATTACAAATGACTATGAATAAATAAACATACGGAGTCCTACTTATTACTGTTCCATCATTGATTAAGCAAATAAATTCGGGAGGGGTTAAGGTTTTGTCATTTTTTACAGAACATTCACATTTATGCTTAAAATATTTAGGAAATCAAGAGGTAGATTTTTGAAAGAATGAAAATTAAATTAATTTTTTTTTCACAGATTAACACATGTATAGCTGTTATACAGGGTGAACAAAATGCCCTCATCTCACCCAATAACATTTATACCATTGTAGATATGACACATCTGTGTGGCTAGGAAGTCAGGGGTGCGCTATCCACTTGTGCAAACACATTTGACCCTTGACCATTTTTCTCAAGGGCATTCAGACAGGAAGTACGTGAAGGACAGAAAATAAAGATATGTTCCCAATTAGAAAGTTGTAGGGCATCGTAAAATTAGTTTAATGGGTGCATTTACGACATTCCATTATCAATTTTCACGTTCCAAACAACATTTTAGTTTTCCTGTTTGCTAACCTGCACGGCTGCATTGCTATGCAGGAAAGCTCGTACTAGAAGTATTCGGGGACAGGGCCAATTACAGATTAAGCATTGAAACTGGGTGAATTACGAGATGGCAACACTTAAAATTACATTCATGTAAAGAATATCTTATGATGTCGAGGTAACGCACTAATCAGTGTTTATACATCCGTTATTCACACTGTTTCAATGTTTAATCTGTGAATTAGCCCTGCCCCCGAATATTCTAATACGAGCTTCTCTGCATTGCTGCTGTGCATATTAGCAAACGTGAAAACTAAAATGTTGTTTGGAAGGCGAATATTGATAAGGGAATGTCACAAATGCGCCCATTAAACTAATTTCACGATGCCCTACAACTTTCTAATTGGGACCATATGTCTATTTTGTGTCCTTCCTGATTTCCTGTACATGTGGCCACACAGATGTGTTAACAGTTTAAATGTTATTGGGTGAGATGAGGGTATTTTGTTCATTCTGTATAACATTAGGATCACTTTAAGGCAAGTAAACGCTCAAGTGTGCGGCTCAAGAACGACTAGTAGTTCCATGTGATATACAGTGCATACATTTTAGAAGGAGGTATATTATTGATATGGATAAGGCTAAAGTCAGGAAGTTTTCTGCCTGGCCATATGCTATTAGATACATACCATTCTTGTAGTACGAAAGTATGGGTGCACCAATGCAGGTTGCCCTGGTTTAGGCCGAAGAAAGGGTACATAGAAGGTGTTCATCGGTTGAGTCGGAAACACATAGTGTCGAGGTGGTAACTGCTGCACCTGATGATCTGGCAGTATGTAAATATGCCTGTTGGCATAGTACCCCGGCTGGTTGCCCGTGTTGGGATTACTTATCATGCTCATTGATGAGTGGCTGGCTTGTCCTGGCTCTTGCATGGCTTGCATTTGTCCAGGCAGAGCCTGCGCTTCTGGTGCAGGATAGAACTCTGCAGGCTAAAGAAACGAATTGATAAGGATAAATATATAAGAAGATGCAACGTTATAAGTCACTTGTGCTATACGTTAATTTCCACAACATTGTTCAAAGAACTTCCAAAGTTCAGGGCATGCCAACATCAGTTTTTATTTTTAGTATTCACGCAAGAAAAATAACATGAAAACATTAATAAATCTTACATATTGCAGGACCTTACACAAGCAGCCTACTGTATGCTGAGTGAGTGGTGTGCCCGACGGCACGATCTTTTGTTGTGGTCCTAAAATTCAAAACAATACAAAACAACTTTTAAAAAAATACAAAACAAGTCAATAAAGTATTCAAAGTTATTTTAAATCTTCCGTTTCACCATCTTTACTTTTTTTTGGTCAATGCCAAATCCCTTATTTTTTTTTGGTTGAAATAGCTGGACTACTGCTATACGAATTACCTTAATGTATTTAATAGCTGGCGAATTCGACTCACCCAAAAGTGTACACCGGGTGTAGCTACAAGGTGAGGCAAAAGTCTGTAAAGTCTTCTTGCGCCTGCTGCCTGCAATAGTGTCGATTTAACAGACTTATGCTTCACCTTGTAGCCTACACCTGGTGCACTTGGGTGTACACTTTTTGGGGGAGTCGAATTCGCCATGATTTTCCGATAACAGACGGTTCATATAATAGAGGATAATACAGTATAATCGAGGTTTTACTGTATCTAGATTTCAAATGATTTCGACCTACAGTGTATAAAAAAGGAGATGGTTTATGCGGGGTGTTACATCGTAGGTCAAATTAAAAGAGGTGACCTTGGTCCAGAGCAATATCTGAACCCGAAATAATCATTTTAAAAAGACCCGTACTTTTTAATGGAGAAAGCAGTTATTCAAACAAAGGAAAATGACATGCCATGTGCGGCAGCGGACTATAATCGGGGTCATCTGGTTGATACGGTCAAAATACAATTAAAAACGAATTCAGGAGCTTACCTGGCGACCTTAATAATCAATTTAGAAACAATCGAAACACCTCGAGAATAAAGGAAAATAATAAAACACTTACATGTACAATTAATAAGTTCCAGAGCGCGCTGCTGTGAACAGACGATTTTCCTTCGTTGAACTTGAAAACTCCCAGAATTCATCAACAATTGCGTAACAAAGTTAATTGCCCTTTAGCGGCTGTTGTCAGATGTCTCGAAAAATGAGCAATTGATTCAGTCGTCTGGCTGGCTAATTTGCATATGACGATATTTTAGTAGAAAAATTGATAATTACATCGTGACGACACTTAATTTTGATTTCAGGAAGAGAGACAATTTTTTGATTTTATGCAGGATTCCAATTAGCGTTTCATGAATGTTAAAGATGGTTTTAGACATTTAAACTACTTTATATATACTAGTATATATTTTTTTGAAGAACAAAGTTTATAATTATAACACTTAAATTTATATATCTGTATGCATGTATACTGTATATAAAATTTTGCAGAAATTTGCTCATTTTTTTTTTTTTTTTTTGCAAGGGCCCTGATCTAACCACGTATAAGCATTCATTTTACATTTTGAAAAAAAATTAAAACCTTGTTCGCACGGACACCTAAATGTTCAATTAGCTAAGAGAGTCACCTAAAAGTCTGTTAGGAGGTTAGCATTCGCACGACTCACCTAAATCTAACTCACATAATTCCACAATGGGCGACTATCCATTGCTTAGAGATAAAAGACAATATCATGGCAATTATACTGGACTGCATAGTGTGGCATTACAGCACATCACAATCACTTATGAGTCTCTTAACTTTAGGAATCTCCTAAGTTTACTCTCCTAGCTAAGAGAACTTTTTTTAGGTGAGCTGCATTCGTATGTTCACTTAGGTGACTCTCTCCTATTTTTTTCAGACTTAGGAGACATTTAGGTGTCCGTGCGAACAAGGCTTAATTTCACTGACTTTTTCAAAATTAAGTTATTCTTCCCCGAATTTTGTTTACTTTATTTTTTGAATAAACTGTTGTTGTAATTTCATGATTCCCCGGGCAAGACCGGGCCTTCCAGCTAGCTTTATTATAATAATTATTTGAAATCGGTTCAAAATCCATCAGTCATTCCCTCATATGGGTATATTTTTAACGGCTCTTTTAGTAATTTCAAAAATATACTTTATTTCGATGTTTTTAATGAAAACGAAGGGCATACACAGTAAAGATATCTATTCCTACGGTTATATCTTCAAATTTCCAATGCTTTAATTTGACATTAATTAATAAATACGAGTACAATTTAGTGTGATAAATAAATGGATAAATAATTTTAACTAATTAAATTTAAATTAAAATGCGGTTAATTTTAAAAAAAGAACATACTGTACCAATTCCTAATTATTATCTTTTGTGATAACTCTATATTACTACAAGAAAATACAGCAGCAAACTAAACAGCATTATTATTAAGAGAGCATGCAGCTTTCGTCAATTTTGACCAGTTTTTTCACGCAGATTTTACGTGATTTACATGTATACCTTCCGAAAAGCGTCCGAAAAAAAGATGCCCGATTAAAAATACGAAACAACGCTCAATTAAGTGAACGAAAAACTACGATATTCAACGCAGCAAATCCTCCATCTTGTATTTTCCAATTTGCCGGAGTTCCTCTGTTGCTATGGCAACAGGTATTATTCGAAATGCGTTGGGAGCGCCCTCTCGATTTTAGCTCCTGATAGCACGCTGATAGCTCTAACACAACATATAAAAGCGCTTAAGCTTTAGGACTTCTTGTCAAGAAGTCAGGTTAGGGGCCATTCGTAAATTCCCTTTTAAAAATTAATTTTTTAAATTCTAAGTTTTAAGAATTTCCTTATTATAGACTTAAAATGTAAATTGATAATTCGATAAAACTGAATTGTTTTT
>JAQGBX010003421.1:0-17408 GCA_034698745.1 Megaphyllum sjaelandicum | reverse complement strand
GAAGAACTCCTAAAGTTACTTTTAAAAATTATCTTCGTATCTATTACTATTTTAAAGATATAATTTTTTTTCTTTGGCCAGTGACTTTAGGAACCATCCTATATATTTCTGTATATAATTCTTTTATACATGTGCTTTACATACCATATTGCATGTGATTTGATATTATGTGTCTCATAGCTAGGTCTAATTTGTGTCTCTGTCTCATAGAGAATATTTTTTTAATGATGGGTCTCATAAGTGTCTCATAGTTCTTGTATGTGTCTCTCATAAATGTCTCACAGGTCTCATAGTCTATCAGACTCTGGTAATGGGATCTCATAGAAACTAAGAAACCCATTACTTGTCTCACACAGACTTTAATGGGACCCATTGATCCCATTAGTCTCATTGAATTTTCGTATGAGAAAGTATGAGAATTTTTACCTGGGGCTCTTTTCTTTTATAATTCAACCCACAAGATCAAACGGAATGAATTATGCACCTCTAATTCTCTTGAAGTTCCAAGTAGGATACAATTTTAGAGAGATGTTGTACAAAGTAACTATTAGATTCCTGCTGTAAACTTTGCAGTTTTTAGCATAATTTTTTTAAAAGAAAGTTGGATATTTGAACTATTTGAGAGCCCAATGAAATGCGGAATTTTGTATCCAAAGCCACCTCTTATCGAAACTCTATCTAGTGGCATCTTTAGTAAGCAAAGTACGCGGGTTTTCTAACGGCTATACGCAGAGTAGCACGTCATCCTGTGTAATTTTTTTTAAACGCTAGCAGCGACACCTGTAGGCAGTGACGGGTGCAGTATTAAGCCTTGGCTTTTCAAAAACCTTATAACTATAAAGAGCATTTAGTTGAAATACAGATATTCTAAAAATACGTTTAAGAATCGTTCTAAATTTCGTAAAAAGTATTATTGATCTTATAAACTGAATATTCTGCGAATTGACATCGAAATGTCGAGTTTATTGAGATTTGGAAAGATCGTGATAATGAAATACCTCAAGCTTCCACCCTAGATATTTAAAGAATATCGCCAAAATTACCTTTGATTTTTCGTAATTTAAAAATATCCAGGATGTGCCATCATTAACATACACTGTACTTTGTAGACAAAATTTCTGGGAAGGTGCCAGTCAATCATCTGGGGTGGGCAAGACACACCCAGCACCCTACCTAGTTACGCCACTGGATGCATTGGACCTCTTCAATTTGCCGGTGTCTCGTGGTTTTTTATTTGTTCTTTTGGCGAAATATACCGGAAGTACGCTATTTTTGTCAATGATTCCTAACACTGCATATGGTTTATTGACATGTTAAAATTTTGTGCATTATTTAAAAATTAAATCAAGAATGAAGTGTGATTTCTTAAGCCAAAATGTTGGCAAACACTGCAAACTTTACTGTTATACAGGCAAGCGTTTCTTTGTAAAATAACCTTTAAAAGCAACAATACTTAACTTTTAAGATTGTTAAAACGTGATTTTTATGAATATAATATAATTTTAAAGTGAAAGCTGCTGAAAAATTTGAGGAAAATTCGTAACAGTATAGTGCACTATTAGAAAACGCATGATATACATATTTTATGACGTTTGGCGTATCGTAAAAAAATCTTATTGCCCTGCATATTGCTAAATAACCAGTTTTCTTCGAAACAGCTTGATAACACCATAAAGTCAGTCTTTTTGCAGGATGAAAATCTGAATATATACAAAAGAAAGTTTTGCAATCAATAAATGCGAACGGAAGCATGGTTAGATCGTAAGGAATATATTATTGCTTACGATCCAACCATGGATCGTAAGGCTTATTTATGCTAATATTAACTATGGAATGGCATTTTTACTATCAAGAACACGAAATATTCAAGAATGGGGCTTCGTCATCTTGTTTAAAGTTGAGCAGTTGATTCTTGCATTCGAATTTGAGTAAAAACCATTATTTTCTTTACGCCAATTTGATCTCATATACAGTATATACAGGTATAATGTGTATGTGTTTGGGATTTACATAACAAGAATGTAGAAGTCTTGTACACTATTAAGTCAGAAATGTTGGAGAATTTATTTCTCACTTACATGAAAACTATTTGTTATGTCAGTATATTATTTTCCGAAACTGTGATCCATTTGATCAATAGTAGAATTACGTTGAAAGGAGCAACACGCGTTGGATGAAGTTTTTTGTCGTAAAACTATGTCCGATTATGCCATGTGTATTATCCGATTATTTGTCCCAAAATCATACCCGATTAAATGTACTAAAAATGCACGATTAAATTTCTGGACATTAAACCAAATGTCCGATTAACTGAAAAAATTGCTCATTTTTAATGAATGACAACATCCATAAAAATTGCGATGACGTCAGTTATAGTAATTCTTATGATGATTTCATTCATAAAAACTGATGATAATGTCATTAATGACGATGATGTACGAAAAAAAACAATTAAATGTATGAATTAGTGCAGATTTTTTTTCGTACATTGAACAAAATGTCCGAAAAACAAATGCGATGTCTAAAATTTGGATGAATGAATTTATCCATTGAAATTCTAATGAGGTCCTCGCAATGACGTTATGACGACATCATCCATTTAAATTATTAAAATATAATCGACTACAATTATGATGACGTCATTCATGCCATTGTTATAATGACTTCATTTATAAAACTGGTGATGACTTCATTTGTAAATTTATGATCATGTCCTTATTGCGTCATCACGTGCTTATTCAGTCCCAGACGTAGTTCTACGTTAACAAAAATTGCAGGATAACACAGCTAGGCTCTTGTATCTTCTTCTCCTGAAATTCGATATGCAACTTTACTATAGGAAATGTTTTTTGTTATTCCAGTTATACCAGAGCTAGTGGTGTTCGATATTAAACCGGGCCAGAACCTAAAGATCAAGAGCCACTATTTCACGGATTGCTCGGCCACGTGGAGCGACGAGAGTCAGAAAACATATCAGTTCATCCTGCTCGTCTTCCTCTACATGTCGCCATTTTTATTAATGTCTGTGGCCTACTACCAGATCGTCAGAGTCCTGTGGAAGAATGATATTCCTGGAAATTCTGAGTCCAAAGTCATTATGTGCAGTAAGTCTTCACACCTTGTTTATATTGTATAGAACTATGCTGAATTAATTGATTCTCTTTGAAACTTCGATTTAAGTATATGCTTATACATGTAGTAATAATGCAAATTACACAAAGTGTAATATGGTTTCACAAATTTACATGACAGTACGATTTATAATTAAATATTATTTCTATAAATGTTTATAAGCATACCTTCTTCTACTGTATGTGAATTTTCTTTCAATCTGTAATGAATAACTACATTAACTAATTGAACATAAATGTGCTAGGCAGTTTCTTTTTGCAAAGACTTTAACTTTGGTTGATAATTTAGTGTAGTGGATTATTACCGCATCGTGGCCTTATGGTGATTTATAGTCGTCTCTGAGTCACAGAGTGTAAGACAGTGTTGGCGGATTCAAATAAAGTTAATTACGGCTTCTTGGACAAATCAAATTCATTAATGTCATTAAACTCAAACACAAGCACGTTGATGCGGATCGCCCCGTCTATTATCCGTCCGGAAAATGGTCCGCGTCGTGGCTCGTAGACACCCACTCTGGTGGCGTCAATCCCCACACCGACCCCGGCCTGGGTGTTGCTGTGTTGTCATTCGTACGATGAAGGTGGCAGTGTCCGACCTGGCATGGCCGCCGCGCTGCTTGTGGAAAGAGAAACAAATCTCTATCTGCGCCTCGGTCTTCCTCCTCTCATCAGAGGTGAGGGAAAATCCTTGGGGGTGGCCGTCGTCGCTCCTTGACGTTACGGCCGCTCACAATGAAAAAAAGTTCAGCACATCAAAGTGCTCAGCAAACAATTGGCCAACGAAAGTTCAGCAAAATTCACGTTACCACACTGCAACTCAAGTCCACTTGGATTCTGTGGAACATCTGGATCGTCCCCTAACGATCCGGGCTCCGAGCTGGAAGTGATTAGACTCCCCGCGTACGGTTTACCTGTCTCGTGGGAAGCCTTTCCAAATATCAGCATCCACAGCTCGGCTGTTTTCTTTTCAGCAAATCTTTTCACCAAAACGAATTGCCTAAACGATACCATCAGGATGTATTTGTTTTTATGAAGGAGATTGACCCTCGGCAAGGACACGTCCGTCCTGAATTGAGTCCCGACTCCTTTTCCCAATCCTTTGTTTTAACGGGTCACCTCATTAACTCGCCTAATCACCCTACGCGTTTGGTGATTATGCAAATCGCTCTTGCATAATAAAAAATGCGTCGCGTGTTTAAAAGTCTAAAGTTGAGAGGCGGCGACACGCAGGAAAACCGCCTCACACAGAGGTGGGTTGTCCGCATGATTTTTAAAGGATAGGAAGACGGGCATGGCCGATTAATAAAGGAAGTATCTCGGCATTCGCTTAGAGGAATTGTGGGAAACCATGAAAAACCAAAATCGAGTATAGCCGACCCGGGAATCGAACCTGGTCTACTGAATGCAAGACAAGATTGCTAGAGAATCTTTGATACATTGTTTCAATGATGAAATGAGGGTTTTGGTCTGTTATGTTGAATGAGGTATGTGAATTATTAACAAAGGAATTTAAAAATTGACCCAGCCACTTTATCGGCCAGGATTATACTAAATGTATTTTTATTTAGAAGAAAAGTATTTTTGCTATGAGCTCGTTTGATAGTTAATGGATTATTCGTTTATTTGAAAAAATCTGGAATATTTTAAGGAAGAGGAAGATGTAAGAGAAATTTACAGTATTGCTAAAGGGAGATGGAACTTCTAAAGATGTTCTAGCTATTTTCGATTGCTTGGTTTAATTTTAAACAACAAAAATACTTTTCTTGGGTTGAATGTTAATCTGTGGAGAAAATCTGATTTCTCTCACTCGTCATATTTCTATTAATATCTGAGCCGTCAACTATGTTGCAAATGAATGTTAATATCCAAGTTTATCCCTAGAACATCCAACTTGTTATTTCAAACGTTGATAACCAGTGTGTGCTAAATAGACAAAATTTTGTAAAATATGCTCAATTTAGAAAAAAACTTTGAGCAGACTTGTGTAATTTGTTAAAAAGTAACTTAGTTTTTGGGATGTCTCCTTTAGCTTAGGGATGGTCAGTCCCCACCAAACATATTTCCTCCCTCACCATCAGGAACCATAAGGGGGCCCAACACACATACTTAACAGGTTAGGAGTTCAAGATGGCTTTGGGAAAAGTTGTCCCCCACCCTGGAAGCTACCCACATGGACTGCTCCAGCTTGAGCAGCAGACTAAAAGCAAAATAATGAGAAAATCTTAGAAGTGCTGAGTTTTGTTAATTGATTGTCACGTGACTGGTGAGAACATGGCATTAGGAACTTCGCCCATGGAACATGTAATGAATGAAACATGTAATAAAACATGTAACATGCTATGTGATTAAATAAATTTAGAATGTTCTTCAAGACGGGCAATCACTGATCCAATTAAGGAGGCGGACAATGAGATAGGGAGGTTCAGGCCAATATAAAAACAACTTTATGACTTTTATTTACATAAATGTGGGCAGAATATTGCAATCATAGGAAATTACAAGAATGACACCAGCCCACCCCAATTATTTACCGAATAAATTGGCAAGAATATTCTTAGGGATTTAACCATGATTACAATCATAAGAAACCGCCTAAAAGACACTAGCACCACTAGTAGCAAAATGTTAACAAAGATAATTAAAAATACAATAATGAGATATCTTCGGATCCCAGGACCGTACAACTTTAAAACTGACATCCTTGAGTAGCTTGCTACCCAAGAAACCTGCCTGAATCCATTAGGGAACCTAACAAGGGAGGGCCTAATTAATAGAAGGAAAACATTAATAGGGAAACCCACTGGTTAGCACTAATTTATACGGTAGCTGTGCAAACTTTACTAATAATTTGGCATACAATTAGGCACTCTACCCATCAAAATTAGTATAAAAGTAGCTCACTTATGCATTAAAAATCAATTTAACTCTCGATTTCAAACAGGAGTCAACACAAAGCAGTACGGGGGCTTAAACCGAGCTAGGTGGCTTAAAGGTTAGCATTCTTGCCTTGCATTTGTTAGACCCAGGTTTGTTTCCCAGGTTTGCTATCCTCGATAGTGGTCTTTCATGGTTTTATACAATTCCTCCAGGTGAATGCTGGGATAGTTCCTACATTAACTTGGCCATGATTGTTCTCTTGTCCTATAAAATATCATGCATAAAACCCACCTCTGTCTGTCTGAGACAACCCTTAATCACCATAAGGCCTTGACACGGTGATTATCCACTTAACAAAACTAAATCCCCTAAATGGCTGAGGTCAATATATTGTTTTTAGATTGATTGGGGGTTCTTTTCCTTATGTGTTTGTTTGCTTTTGATAATTCGTTTGTTGTTTTGCATGTTTTGCTATGCCATGTAATAGGGTTAACTTGTAGCTCTAGCAATTCAACTTGTACCCCTTTATTATGTTGTATAATGCTGAAGCATGAGATTATTGACTTAATTGTCACTCTTTTTGGATTGTATTCTATGCTACACTTACCTTTAATCAGCTATACTTATTATGTGTGTGTCCAACATTAGTTATAGATATTAATAAAACTCATTGCTAACCCAGTCAATGCCTTGTACTCTGATTATTTGGGATATAGGAAGGGAGCTTTTGCCTTGTAGAATTAAGAATTCCTAATTATTGTAAGGTACATATGACTTCAGTGCAACCCAATACACATCTACTGGGAAGGAGATTTATGCTGACATAGCACTTCATGCATACCTTTAATTGATCCCACAAACTGTTATCTGCACCTTCCTTGTTCAGTGGGCGGGTAGCATAAATAGTAGCAGCAGTGGGATTAAATAAAATTATAATAATTGGGATTATTTAATTTGATTAACATTTTGGGATTAGAAAATTGAGAAGGTTTCATTGATTGGTAATTTAATTGGGATTAAATGGATTCCATGGAACAAGTAAGCTTTTTTAACTATGATGACTAAGTCGCAAATGATGTAGGAGCTTTCTCCTAAAAATGGGCTTGACCCCCCTACCATATGACATTTAATTGCTGACTGTAGGGTACTGAGTTGAATTGAATTGAATTAAATTGGGTGAATGCATTAAACTGATTAAGCTTATTAGGTTAATTAATTAGGATGATTTACTTGATTACAATGATGAAATTGATGAAATTTGTCAATCAGGCTGATAAAAAGCGGTTCTAATCAAGCTAGGGGTTTGAAATTGGATATATAGGGATATTATAGAGAGATGAAAGGTTCCTGCAGATTTAAAGGGGTTAAACATTAGGAATGGTTAAACAGAAGGAGTAAATCAAATAGTTGTGGAATATTATGTAAGTGTTACCAAACTCAAAGCCAAGCTTGATTAAGGGTTAGAAGTTGAATACTACCACTTTTCCACCATTATCCCCTACGTTTTTCTAAAGTCTTGCTTTCGCCTAATGTTGAAGTTAGAGTTGGTTTAGCACCACACTTATTTACATCAAATAAGAGAAATTTTATATTAACCACCACTTTTTTATTTTTACCCTTTACATTGCCCCCACTTTTTTAAAATTGCTAAAAATAGTCGTGTGAGGTACCAACCACTTTAGGAGAAAGTTAAGACTTTGAATGAAGCTGGTACATAAGGAAAAGGCTCAACAGTTGGAGAATCGCTTTTCAAAGTTGAAAACACAATACGATAAATGTACGGAGACACCAGATTTCAAATTGGGAGATGCAGTGTATCTTAATAGGTTAACAAAAGCCAGGGGTGGGAAAGAAATTAGCCCCACGCTGGTAATGACCTTATCAGGTAATAGCCCAAAAAGGGCCAGTGAACTACGAGATAATAAAGGGGAAGATAAATCAGAAGGCCCTATATTGCAATTGTATAGTGGTATTTTAAAATATTATTACATAAGTTGCAGATAAAAGGCAAACCATGGTCGAGTGAGTTGACATTTAAAAGAAAGGAAAAATTTTCCCCAGGGCGTTTTTTTTTCAGGAGTGCCAAATCAGGGGCCAGTACCAGACCAATGGTCAAAAGCCACCCCAATATGCAGTAAATGACATCACCTGAAGACAGGTACATGGTGATCATGTTGAAGTTAGCACATAAACCAATCTGAGGCCAATACCTAAAACTCAAGAAGCCACACCAGGAAGCCAGTGCACTTAGACATGGTGAAACGATCCTGCAAGTGCCAGACAGGAGAAACACCACCTAATGTGCGGCAATGACACAAAAATGCACAAAACACTTTACTAGATCCTGTAGCATCAATGTTATTGTGTTTAAGTACTGTATTACTCTTGTTTATCTTAATAATAATTGTATCATTTTTTTATTATTCCACATACAATTGTGATCCTAGTAGGTTAAGATGTTTAAGGTAGGGTTTTGGTACATTGTTAAGTATGTCTTGTATTTTTCATTACTACTTTTTTTTACATGTTTTAGGATTGGTGGAGCAAGGTTAATGCATCTTAGTTCTTTTTGGTGGGATTTGTTAGGTTGATTCAAGTACGATTTCTGAAATATGTTAATACTTAGTTTAAATATGCATGAATATTTTTAGGATTAATGTAATCAGCCATCCAGGTGTGGGGCATTATGTTTGGCAAAGCTAATGCTTTGCTCTAAAGGGGGATTATTATTGAGTTAAAAAGTGACTAAGTTTTTGGGGTGTCCATCGTAGCTTAGGGACGATCAGGTCCCACCAAACATATTTCCCCCTGTGAGGTCCTGGTAACCTTACATTCTTGAAAAGGTTACCGGGACCTAAAAAAGAGCGAGTATGACACACTGGTTGTAATATGAAAACAACCAACAGGTTTATTTACCATGATTTTACAAAAGGGGGCATAACCTGTACACCTAAAATAGTAAAGGCGCAACAGGCGCAAGCTGACTTACAACAGGTAAGGCACTAGACAGAGTCGCCAGCCTGGCAACTCTGAACACAGCGTTATCACTAAATCTCAAGGCAGGAGCCCAAGCAGCAGCCAGGACGAGAGAGCATCTTGCAATACGACTAAGGTCCCCTAACACCGCGCACTTAATTGTATAGGAGAAAGAGAGCGCCCTTCTCCTCTCTCCTCTTCAAATAAGGTTCTTGCCAACCTTGGCAAGAACCCAACATTCCTACTTGGAATGTTATTCATTCCTCTTACGTAACGTAATGGCGCAATCTTCTCCAATGACCCTGGCCGCTCTCACACCCCCCCTCACTAGACCAAAGCTTCTCCGGAGCGAAGTATTGAATAAAAGACTTCATTAAAACCACACATAAGACAATCTAAAACCCTTAAAATCCACGTGAGTTAACTATGGCGCACTTTACAATATCTTATTTTGCCCATCCGATTTTACCTTCATTACATTGATTGTGAGCCTAATCCTTTTCTCCTGGCATGCTTGTGTGTCTGTAAGAACCACTTGCATCCGGGCTGGCCAAAGTGGGTCCGGCATCTAAATCCCATATGTTGAAGGCCTACATGTCACTGAAGGTCCTTTGACAGCTTGGGTCCGTCAATTCTCCGTATGGACTGAAATGTTCTAGGCAGAACAACTCCTGTGGCGCAAACATCTTGTCAATCCAGTTAGACTCATATACCACGGGTGATTCCACCTCCCAACAAAACTTCAGCAGTTTTACTTGAACAGGTAGGCCGCACGCTCGATTTTGGACCAGTGAATTGTCTGACAATGGAACATATCCATCCAAGTCCGAGCCTTCTTGCCTGGGTTTAGCCGATCGTGGTGGCGTGCAGACCATAGCTCCTCCCACCACACCTTCTTCATGCATAACTCCTCCCACCGCACTTTCTGCATGCAAACTCCTCACACCGCACCTTCTGCTTCGTCCTCTGTCTGCACCACAACTCCCACCATTTCTTTGTGCACGTGCGCAGCTTGGTTTGGACAAATCCTGCCCTGTTCAAAGCCCCGGACCATAACCTTAGCGCATAACCTTAACAACACGAACCTTGGGGCAACTAATGCCTTCTTTATAAGTTCTGGATGTTCGTCCAGCCTTGATGGTGACGATCCAAAGCGTCGCAATGGCTGCCCGAAGCCCGTAGGCCTAACCGCCGGACCACTCGGCCGCATTACGGCCGCTGCGATTTCGTTCCAGTCCTCGTCTGAAAGTTCTGGTAGCCAAACCGCAAACTTCTTCGGGGGTTGTTCACCGTTCTTCATTCCTTTTCGTGGTAAACTATCCGAAATAGACAAAGTTTCGTTACGTGATGGCCGCGACATTAAGAACACTGTACAAACAGGCGTCCCAGCTGACAGCTTGCTTGACCGGAACTCGCGCAAGGGATTCTGGGTCACTCCCTTTGCTTTCTTCTTTGGCGCGCGAATTCGAAATTGCGACCAGCGCAGTCTTGACAACATATAGCAAGTTTTTGCCAATTTAAGTATACATGTACATAGATAAAATTGCTTTATAGTTGATACATGCACGCAGGAGGTTTTCAGCGAGCCACGATGTGTATCCTTAAAATCATAATTATCCTAAGACAATTTCTTCACTATTTGGAAAGGGCCCTAAAATGGCAACTTGAACTTCCCTATGCCCTGGGGGCTGGGCCATAATTTTTTAGCAGGATTCAATCTCCTCGATTCCGTTGCATTTTCTTTTGGGTTCTATCAATTTGCAACTTTTGTTGAATTTGTGCTTTTTCCAGCTCTAACCCTGCCTTCTCACGCAACTGTAATTCCTTTTTTGTATCACTTGCAACTCGGGAACAGGTCCCAGCAGGTTTTTCCCTGCTGTTCTGGGTAAAAAACCATGCATTAACTCAAACGTGGTAGCCTTGGTTGACCCTTGGCAAGCAAAATTGTATGCTGCCACTGATTCATCCCAACCAGGCCGCCCAATTCACCCCTACCCTGTCTGTGATGAATCTTGTTTGCAGCACTGTCAACAGTGTCTGGATAACTCTCTCCATAAGTCCATCCGCCTGCTGATGATAGGCGGTGAAACGGCGGTGATTTATCCCGTATTTTTTGCAAACTCCTGAAATTCTTTACTTTTTTGGGGATTCTCACTATCCGAAACCAGCGCTCGGGGCACCCCAAAACGACAAATTAGTTCCTCAAAGAGTTTTACTAAGGCACTTGCATTTTGATTCCTAATAGGCGCCGCAACACAAAATCTTGTCGCATAGTCAATGGCGACTATCAAGGAAGACACCCCCTTTCTTTAGGAAGGGGCCCCACAAAATCAAAACCCCACTGTTCTGCAGGGGCTGCAATGGGCATAGGGTACAATTCTCCCGCTGGCTTAGTTTTCACGTGCTTAGCTTTTTGACATATTTCGCAGGTCTTTACGTACTGTATAGCTGACCTTCTCCAACCTGGCTAGTAGTAAGCCTTAGACACTGCTGCGATTGTTTTCGTAACTCCGCAATGGCTAATCAAAGGATCATCATGGCACACTTGAATCACATCCTGCCGCAAATGCGTTGGAACTACAAATAACCAGCAAGAAGTATCTCCCGGCATACAAAATGTAAAACACCCGCAAGATCAACATACCCTCCGCGTTGTTCCGGTAAACGAGACATTCGAGCACGTAATTCCAAAATAGATTCGCCTTTACCTTGTTTCGTCACTAAATCTACATCCTTCGCCAACATAAACAAGAACGCATCATCCTCCATCTCGTGTGGCTCGGCAGAAAGTGGAAAACGGTTCAGCAAGTCTGCATTTTTATGCAAACTGCCCTTTCTATACTTCACTACATATTGGAACTCCTCCAAACATGCTACCTAGCGAGCCAGACAAGACGATGGATTCTTCACATTAGGCAAAAAACAACGCATGTTGGTCTGTGACCACTGTAAACCTTTTTCCAAACAAATAATGTCTGAACTCCTCAGAGGCCCAGATCACCACCAGTGCCTCTAATTCTGTCAGTAAGTATCTCGATTCCGCTCCCGAAATTGTCTGGCTTGCCTATGCTAAGACTCGCTGAGCATCTCCCAATCCTTGTTGGATTACTGCGCCTAACCCTAAAAGTGTAGCATCCATATACAAATATAAAGGAAGTGACGGATCAAACATAGTTAACAATGGTGCTGAACCCAATGCTCCCTTCAATTCCTGGAACGCCACATCTTATTTCTCTCGCCACTCAAACTTTTTTTTTCGCTTGTTAGGTCGATCAATGGGGACGCTTTTTTTACAGAATTATTTATGAAGTGGTGATAGTACCCTGCTAATCCTAAAAACTTTTTACGGCCGTCCTCGAAGTTGGCATCAGGAAGGCCACTACTGCAGCTTGGAATTATAATCTGATTTTTTAACATATCTGCCACTTCATCTTTTATAATCTCCCGAACTGCTGGGGATATTCTTCTAGAGAGCTGATAAAAAGGTGGGGCACTCTGCGTATCGATACAACGCGCTGGTTAGTTACTCAATCCAAATTCGGCCGCCGACATGGCAAATACTGATCGAAACTTAACAAGCAACGCCAACAACTGCCTCCACTGTTCCTCTGACTACTTTAGGTCAATGTTTAAAGCCATCTCAAATTGGTCCTGGGAATCTAGATTTTCCTCGTTTTCCTTTTGCCCCTCTTTTAGTGGAACTATCTCTTCATCATCTGGAACCGTGGCTGCCAAGGCTAAAACCCAGCCACCTTGAAGCCGAATACTACTTGCAGTAAGGTTAGCCACTTCAAAGGAACGTACTCTGGGACACCTTATCAAAAACACTCCATAGGCTGGGCAGACATCCATCATGGAAGTTATCGGCGGTGATAACATTGCTCGTTCGCCTACTGGCATAACCCTCGGTAAACTACAATTGACCTGTGAGATCAAGCAGGGAGGAAGCACCGTAGGTGCTGCTAACATTACAGGATATGGCTTTAGGAAGCACACATTTTTCTCTTTAAGAGGACATGCTAATTCTCTCCCTTTCTGATCATCTTTAGCTTTTTACAGTGGTGGCTCCACAAACAAAGCTGTAGAAATAGGGCAAGTTAATGACAAATCGTCTTCAAACAAACACACCCCGCCTCGTGCACACATCCAGCCCTGACTGTTTCGAGAAGTTTCACCTCAACAGCATAAAATCTTCCTGCATCTTCAACGGCTGGAGAACTACTTTAAACCAATGGATAACACACCTGTCAAAAACCCAGACTGTCAATTCCACCGATCTTTCGTAGGCTATTCTATGCTGTTGCACCCCTCAAATAATTCGAGCTATTCCGAGGGATGTCCTCTATTTCCAACTTCAGACGTTCCACCAATGGCTGCGCAATAATAGACAAATATGATGCCGAATCAAATTGTGCGTAACAAGGCATCCGATTTATGTACACCTTTATTACTGGTGTATCGTCCTCGTCAAAATGTATCAGTCGATTCATAGCCGGTGCCCAGGGATTTCTGGGCACTGTTACTTCACTCTTACATTCCTCCGCTCTATGGCCCATCTTTTGACATTTAAAACAAGGCAATTTTGAATAGTCCATTGGTGTCAGTGGCCCTTGTTTGCTGTTAATCTTACCTTCACCATAATAACTTTTCTGTTTATTGGCCACAGGGCTCTAGGGTACTTCAATAACCCCAGGTGCGACCTAGCGCGCATGCGTTTTTTGTAATAGTATAATAGACCTTTCCCTATATTGTTCTATCGTTTTTTCCGATATAGTCTTATCATATCTAAAGAATAACAGCTCTATTGCCATTACGTACTTCCTGATAAGTTCATCTGGAACCTGACGTCTTTGTGACAACTGCTCCAGAATATCCATTTTCCCATCAGGATGAAAAAAATATTTCCTTACGGATCCGCTAAATTCCTTCTATCTCGCTGCCACCAGTTTATGCTCTTGGGTGGTCAGCCAGTCCCTTGCCAACCCTGACAATTTAGATCGCAAGGCCAGATCCCATTCTTATTCAGGGATGTGCTCAATTCTCACCGCTTTCTCAAATGACGACAAGAAAATGTCGACATCTTGCGTACCATCAAAACCAGGCAGTAATTCGGACCTGAACCACATCGTTGGATCTTGTTATAACTCCACCACCTCCTCTGTATCTTGTTTAACCACCACTGGTGCCATTTATGTAAAATGGTAAAGGTGCAACAGGCGCAAGCCGACTTACTGCAGGTAAGGCACTAGGCGGAGTCGCCAGCCTGGCGACTCTAATCACAGCATTATCACTAAATCTCGAGGTAGGAGCCTGAGCAGCAGGCAGGAGAGCATCTTGCAACACGACTAAGGTGCCCTAGGACCATGCACTTCATCAATGTATAGGAGAAAGAGAGCGCCCTTGCTCCTCTCTCCTCTCTTTAAATAAGGTTCTCACTAACCTTGGCAAAAACCCAACATTCCTTCTTGGAATGTTATCCATTCCTCTTATGTAACGTAATAGCACAATCTTCTCCAATGACCCTGGCCACTCTCATACCCCTCACCATCAGGAGCCATGAGGGGGCCCAGCACACATACTCCAGAGGTTGGGAGCTTCAGATGACTTTGGGGGAAGTTGTTTTCTTTATCCTGGGAGCTCCCCACAAGGATTTGGCTGCACTGGCTGCAAGATAATATGAAAATCTCAGGAGTTCTAAGTGGTGGCTCACGTTACTAGTGACATTATGGCAGCAGGAACTTGGCCCGCAAACCAGGATATTGCACACTGAATAAATTAAGAATGTTCTCGAAGATAGATGATCCCTTATCCTATTAAGATGATGGACAATCAAAAAAGGAGGGCCAGGCCAAGAAAAAAACAGTTTTACGACTTTTATTTAAATAATTAAATGTTAGCAGAATGATGCAAATGTCGGAAATCACAAGAAAGACACCTAAATACCTAAAATAATTACCAAAAAAATTGCCAGGAATGTTCTCAGGGCCATAGAACTGCGTGGCAAAACACTTTTACCACTGATTACCATAATGGATTGTTTGAAGAATGATGTTATCATAAGAAACTGCTAAGAAGACACCAGCACCACCAGTAGCAGAAATGTGAACAGAGCTAATTAAAAATACAATGAGATATCTTTGGATCCCAGGACCATGCAACTTTAAAACTGACCACGCCGAATAGCCTCTGACCCAAGGAACCTGCCTGAGTCCCCCCATCAAAATTAGTATAAAAGGAGATCCTTTTTGCATTAAAAATCAGTTTAACTTGGAACTCCAAACAGGAGTCAACCCAGAGCAGTGCAGGTGCTGAAATCCCAAAGATTGCTGATGTGAATATATTGTTTGATGATTGATTGGCGGTTTCTTTTCCTTGTGTGTTTGTTTTCTCTTGATAATTAGTTGGTTTTTCATGTTTCGCTATGCAACATTAGGAATGACTTGTAGCTCTATCTGTACAAATTGTACCCCTTTTATTATGATGTTTCAAGCTGGAGCATGAGATTATTGACTTAATTGTCATTCTTATTGAAGTGTATTCTATGCTACGCTAACCTTTAATTAGCTATACTTATTATGTATTTGTTCCACGTTATTTAGAGATATTAATAAATCCTATTGCTAACCCAGTCAATGCCTTGTACTCTAACCATTTGGGATATGGATAGAGAGCTTTAGCCTTTGTAGAAGTAATTAAGGATTGCTAATTATTTTTAGTTATATAAGACTGAAGTGCAACCCAATACACCTCGACAAGGAGATATTTATGCTCACATAGCACTTCATGCACACCTTTAATTGATCACGCAAACTTTATCACATTGTTACCTCACATGGGTTGCACCTCCCTTGTTCAGCAGGCTGGTAACACTTGTTATATTATGAAATACAAGTAGAAATGCCTATTAACAGTTTTTAAACGTTTTTCTTTTTATTAAGTATTAAAATAAAACATAAAGCATCATGATAGTGTTCAGAGGACCATATAATTGCGAACTTGAAAATTTGCTATTAGAACCTTCTAAGATTTTGAATTTTTGACGAATATATTCCATGTATCGTGTGGAATGTTCTTTACAGGCATATTTTATGAATATTTTGTTTATATTATGCACTTTTCTATCCATTGTTACCTTGCAATTTTATTTTCAAAGAGCTTTAAAGAAACTTAAGCAAGCGAATTGTAATAAACATTTGGCAAAACAGAAACATCATATTTAAACTATGCAAAAAATATTGAGCATAAATGTGCTTTCCTTCAATGTGATGACACCACCACAATTTTAGTAAATCATTATTATAATTTTAATGAATGACATAATCATCAGAATGTTAATAAGTGACGTCAGCATCAGAAATGTAATTACCGGCGTCATTATCAGGAATTAAATCAATTTCGTTACCATAAATATTTTAATAATTGGCATCATTAAACCGAATTTTATAACATGACGTCATTGGCCAGAATTTTAATAAATAATGTAATTGAACAAAATTTTAATTAATGGCGTCATTCTTCAAAATTTTAATTAGTTTCGCCATCATCAGAAGTGTTTTGAATAACGCTATCATCAGAATTTGAATAAGTGATGTTATCATCAGAATTGGTTTAAATGATGCCAGCATCAGACTTTTGATGAATAACATCATTATTTACTACTAGCTGTGCCCGGCCACGCATTGCTGTGACTTAGTCTAATTTCTCTATGATACCTCCTTGCCCCCCTCATTGCTGGATCATCTCTTCCAAGTCCCTATTTTAGACCTTTAAAGTCCCTATTTAACACTTCCCCCCTCCTCCCGGTATCATCCACTTTAAGTCCCTATTTAACACTTCCCCCAAATATCAACTCTTCCAAGTCTCTATTTCAGCCTTCCCCCTTCCTGGTATCACCCTTCAAAGTCCCTATTTAGCCCTTCCAAGTCGGCACTGTGATCCCCATATCCAAACTTTTTGATTTTTGGAAAATGAAACATTATATTATAACTAGGTTCTCTGAATTTTTTTAGATTTTTTTATCAAAAATTAAGTTTTACAAAATGTCACTTCGAAATTTCAACATTATAAAATAATGGCATAATTTGTGCCAACAAATTTTTTTTATGACATTTTTTTTAATCTACAGGAAGTGATATATTAGATTGTTGCAAAAAATCTCTTAAAAGTATTAGAAATTTATTAAGAAGAACTTTGTTTTTAAGCCTATTACCACAAATTTCTTGAAAATGTAGCTCCATGTTTTCAATATGCTATAATTTCCTAAAAATGCCTTAGGATGGCATTGCGCTATACACTGAAGCATTGCAGTACAACCAAAAGTCAATTTCTAAGGGGCAATACATGTATAAATAGCTGGTACTTAAAAGTACCGCCAGGCTCAAAAGGGTTGAAGCCCCTCTCCTCCTGGTATCACGTCTTCCAAGT
>JAQGBX010003420.1:0-17410 GCA_034698745.1 Megaphyllum sjaelandicum | reverse complement strand
AAATTTCAGAAACTCCATCCCCGGTGAAAATTTTGCTCAACAATCGTGAATTGACGGGTTTCTTCGTCCAACTCCAGGACACGCCCTCCTTGGCCTCTATGGAAGTGGCCTGCGTTTCGGAACAGGGAAATCCCCCTTCACGCCTCTCTTGGCACATGAATGAACCCACAGAAATTCCTGCAAACTACGAAGTCGAGATGGTGGGCAACCACCGGTATACTGCTAAACTTCGTTCTAATGTGACGAGCTTACCCAGAGGAAGGATAGTCGAACTGAGCTGCATCGGGGATTTTCCCAATATCACAGACGTCACATCGTTCATGTTATTCATTGGAGAATCAGGTAGAAATTTATTAATATTCCTTCATTCCAGTTTGCAACGTCGATGAGCCAAACAGTGTATGGCACTGGACGAGGATGTTTTTCGATATTTTCACACTTTATTGTTCATTCTGAAACTTTCACGTATCTGCAGAGGTGAAGAGGTTAGCACTCGTATCGAGCCCGGTAAGCATGACTTTACGATTCGAAAAGTCGCATAAAATAAAATTAGGCTGTAAATTCAACAAAATTGTCCACTGCAACTGGAGACTCAACGGTAGGCAAATTTCCTTCGAAAAATACACATACGAAGATGGCGCCAATGGAATATCTTCTGATTGCACCATTGCCATCAACACAACCTCAGATATGATGGGCAGATATCAGTGTTACACTCACAATTTCGATAACCATCAAGAAATAAGCTCCTCCGAAGCACTCATTACATTCATGTGTAAGTACATGCTTGACTTTTATCAACAGGTATTTTCATTATAAACCTTTTTTTAAGAGGGGATCATCTGTGGATGCTCCAGTAGCTTATTCTTTATGAAGATTTTTATGATAAAAGTAGTCTTGAGGTAAACTAAAGATGGCGAGGGTAAATTACATTACGAATTAGGAATTGCACATACCTTAATTTCTGTAACTTTTGCTTTTAAATGAAGAGATTTAGTTTTACTAGACTATTCAAGCGTTTAAAAAGAAAAACAATTGTGTCCTTCGTGGCGTGCTTAACATTCGTTTGGAATACCTGGAACTAATTTATTAAAACAACAGCCGTAATTATTACCCGTGTTTTAAAAGAGCCAGAAGTTTTATTTTTATGATGTGCTTTGATGTGTCCCACGTCACTGAGTTTCCTTTAGAACTCAAAATACTGTTCTTTTTTCAGCGAAACCTTCTCTACCTTGGATCGTGTCATCGTCCTACGACCATCATCTTATAGACAACTCGACCATTTTCGTCTATTCCAACTTGTTGCCCTTGCACGTTTATTGCGAGTCTCATCGGGGTAATCCGACGCCCATACTCCACTGGGAATTGGACGGGAAACTTATCGATAATTATTCTGCTAGCACTTTTACTTCCTCCATTAAAAACGACAGTGAACGAAATCTGAAGGGGCGACAAATTTCAGCGGTGATTCCCCGAATATTGCTGGTGAAAAATGCCACATCGTTGAAATGCATTTTGGAACATCCGACCTACTCCGGACTGATCTACGATCAGGTTATACTTCTCAGAAACAGTAAGTATATGCGTTTCGAGTTTTTGAAAAAAAATATTTCAATAAAACTAAAAGAAACTTGTAATGCAGATGCTCCTTTTTCGTGAAATTAGCACATTTCGTTTATCCTACTGAAATGCCGGAGCGCTTTCTTGTTTCTCAGGGAATTTAATTTTTTTGCTATTTAGCAAGATGCTGTACTTGCAGTTTAAAACAAGTGATCAAGAAACCGTTTTACAATTTGTTTGTTTCGACATGAAATCATGATTTCCTTTGTTATAAACAAGCCCGTAATTCTCCCCCACTTGTGATTTTCAGTAAGTTGGCGATGTTCTTGCTTTTTATTATTGATTTTTTTTATCGGAAAACGATTATTTTACCTTCATTTTCTAAAGGAGATCGATATATTGCTTTTGATCTTCAGTCAAGCATGATCATGGTGCTTTTATTTTTTTCCAAATAATAAAACGATACTTTGGCATATTTTCTTAAGAGTAAGAAAATTTGCTTTTTTCTTATTTGAAACAAGACAAAGCCAACGCTAAGATAATAGTCCTCGCATATTTCTCATTCAAACTAAAAAACTATCCATTCCACCAGTGTTAAAACAATAATTAGTTTCGTTTTCGGTTAGTAACACTTTTTATGTCTAACAAGAAATGAATCCTTAGTTGTTTGATGTTTCTTAAAAGATTAATTTAAAATCAGTTCATTTCACATTTTCTTTTGCAGAAAAGCCCTTTAATCCAATAATGGCGGTCAACGCCACATTGGTCAGAAATGACGTAACGGTGCTCACAAATACCTCAACGCATATCCATTGTGTATCTCAGGCTGGCTATCCTGCAGCAAAAATGCATTGGGAATTAGACGGTCAAACGATTTCCGGTACTTCGGAAAGTTTAAGCGTTGGAAATAACCTATCCACAGTGATATTGCTTTGGCCAGTCGATTTTAATTGGACGACTTTCAGTCAATCGCTCGTGAGCTTAAAATGTATTGCTGAGCATCCAGAGTATAACCAACCTAAAGTTGCAAAAGCTGTTGTTAAGTTTCTTGGTAAATATGCAGCAGTTGTTATTTGAATATAAAATAAGTGTTTGAAAAACTTTAGATAAATCTCCCTTTCTCCTCATAATCATTTGTCATATTTAAATTGTTGCTTTATAACATTTAAGGAAGATTTTCTCATGATTATTGAGGTTATTACTTCATTAGGATTTTATTGAATTAAATTGTTATGCAATCTTTAATTTTATTCAAAGAAACTAAAATTGGTAAAGTAACTTCTACAGACAAAGCCTATCGTTTTTAAATGAGTCTATTTTACTTTGAAAATAGCAACTTATAATTTATAATTTTCTGGATTATTTATGAAACGACTGCATAGAAAAATATCCCTGTTAATCTGATACCTGTATACTCTATAAAAGTTGATTGAAATTCCTTCAATGTCGTTCGTTTAATATGCAAAAAGTGAACAACATTAAAAATGACAATGGTTTACTAGGTTAATTGAACAAACTCGATTCTTCCATTCTAACTATGCAATGGTAATTTTTTCAGTTGCCAACAATCCAAAGGTGATTCACTTGATGAATACCGACACAATAATGAAAGATGGTTCCCATTTCGACTTTATCTGCCAATCATCAGAAGCCATGTCGTGTGGAATGAAACTGAACAACGTTTCGGTAGAGGGCCTTCCTTTCTCTCCTTCATCCATCAAAGGGCATACTAGCAAGGTCGTCCTGGCTCGGTTCAAGAAAGATGATGTTGGCTTTTGGCAGTGCACGTGTTTGCTATCAGCTGACAACACGACCGTGGATTCCAAACCAATTTATCTGTCTCTCCTTAGTAAGTAAATCAACTAACAACTTCATTAAAAAATTCATTTAGCTCATTGCGTTTTATATGATGTACGCATTTTAGCTATACGCAAACGTTTTACGAAATATTTCAAGCTTTCACCAACGCTACTGATTTAGGCCTACGTTAAAATCATAACGTAACTGTTCTAAATAGAAGCCATTTTTTTAAGAGTCAGTTGCAACAAACTTATGAACCGACAAATGGGAAAGTTTTATCTTAGAACACCATCATCTATTATTAATTTAGTCGCTTTTGTACGATCATAAATTTGTTTCAAATGAGCTATGAGAGACGGCAAACCCTACGAACATTGGCGTCATGCGGTGTAGCCTTTACATATATTTTTTCGGGGGTTTAGTGGTTTCAACTTAAAAAAATATATAATTATACAGAAATGTCATCAAGGATGCTTCTGTTGGCATTTCGTTCTAGTGCGCTTGAAGCAGAATTTGATGAGAAATTTCCTTTAAAAACAAATTGCAATGCCACTCATACAAGATTTTACACGATCCATGCACTAAACTGCCAGTGGTTGTCGCGTTCTTCTCCACTTACGGAAATGTGTGGTTCTCTCTCTCAGAAAACTTATGGTTTCTAAATTAATAATGAAAAGGTGTTGGCTATGCTTATTTCTTCTGCTTTAATAAGGAAATCCAGGATGCTGCACCATAGAGAGGCATCTTTTTAGGCAACAAAATCGAATAATTGATTCAGATTTTTATTTTGTTGATTCAAACAATAACACATTTGAATTTATAGCCGCACCGTCAGAACCGGAAATCAGACAGGGCGATACGGTCATTACGGAAATCATGCTCAAGACCCCGGATGAAATTCCAGATTTCAAATGCGTCGTCGAAGGAGCAAATCCTGCAGCATACCTGTTGTGGCGTAATAAGGATAACTTAGAAGATTCGGAATCGAATGTTATCAAATGGGCAAACCACACCTATACCACGATAATACAATGGAAGAACATTATTTTTAAACCTCAGTTAAACAATATGGTCTATCTTTATTGCCTTGCCAGACATCCCGCCTATGACGTCTTAGAGAAAAGGGCAGAAGTCGCCGTCACATTTCCACGTGAGTAACTTACTTGGGGTAGTCGTTCTACCCCAAGTAGTTTTAGAAATAATTTCCGAAATAATGACATTTTTTTGCATGCTGGCTTTTTTACATTGTTTAGTCGCTCCTCGAAATCCAAGAATATTGTTTAAGGAAAGGGAGGTGAATAATGACCCGTTGATCATCTCAACGAATGATCTTCAACACTTACAATGTCTTTGTGAACAAGGAAATCCGGTTGCATCATTGACCTGGCAAGTCAATTACCTTCCCATCAATTCGACTTTTAAGGAGGTTATCATCACTCTAGGAATTCGCACAGCTATCCTGCAATGGAATCCTGATAACAACCAATATTTGGAAGCTGGACCAGTACTACTGACGTGTACTGCCAATCATCCTAAATTCCGTAAATACCACCAAGCAAACCTTCGATTAATTTTACATGATCCAGGCAAGTTTCTTACCTGATGTCCACTGAAATATATTTTTAAATACATTATACCTGTTGAAGCTTTTTTGAAAATGAATGACTTTATAAAGGATTAGTCGCATAAAAATTACTTTTTTGAAAATATTTAAAAGGGAGAAATTGTGCATGTGTTGTACATTTAGTCAGGTTGAAAACTACTAAGAGTTTTGAAATAAATACAGTAGGATATACTTGTAAACGTACAAGTATATTTACAGTTTCTGTAAACTGCAATATATTGTTATAATATACATGTACGTGTAAATGTCCTGTATTTAATAACAGTTTCGCGTGACAGTATTGCATGTTTCAATTTCAAAATGAAAACTTTTACTTAAAACACATTTCAACAATATCAATATATCGAAACATCGATTTCCATGCAAGGTATTTTAAAATGTCCCCGTTTCATGTCATTCCAGAAGCATTTTCCATCATCGAAAAATCGGTATCAAGAAGCAATGCAGCTTGGGTTGGAATCATCATATCAACTTTTCTGCTATTGTTGGGAATAGTCGCAGCGTTCCTTTATGTCAGGTAAATAATCCTAACCTACTGTACATTGAACATCATGTACATGTACATGTATTCAGGATGGCCACAGGTCAAGAAAGTAAGGGAAAATTCAGGGGTAAAAAAGTGGCTACGGAAGTCATGGAGTTTCGGGAGTGGTCAGGGAAGTTTTCCCAAATAAAAGCAAAATGCTATTCCTGCACTCAGTCTGCTAGCAGCTCCATCCCCATCCTTTCCAGCTAGACTTGTAACAAAATCTAGTGTTTTTCAAAGCTTCTCATTGCAATTGTTATTTTATTTTTCATTATGACAAGAAAAAAAATAATATGCATTAACGGGTAAGTTTTGGTCAGGGAATTTTGGATTTTAGTGAGAGAAAAGTCAGGGAAATTGAAAATTTTGTGGCCACCCTGCTACTGTGCATTGTACTGTACATATCCAGTCGCGTATCGTACACGAGATATAGCGAAAATTTCTAATTACGGCTTTGCGTGCATTTTAGGTACCATCGCAGATACAGCGGTGATGAAAGCGGAAATTTAGTAAGTCGAATTCAAGGTCAGCTCTCAGCATTGGTAGGAGGGCTTATACACAAGTCGGAAGAACCGTTCATCTCGTTTTCAAATTTGGACGAAGAAACCACGATCAGTCATGTCAGCAGCAAATGATTTTGCTATTGTCCAAATTCCCTTTCATAACTTTTTTTTATTGTTCAAAGGGTGACGTACGGTGACGCTTGTTTCTAGAAGCTTACGGCCCGAAGTCCAATTACAAGATGAATCGAAAGTCTAACGTGTTGTTGCGCCTGCAGGCAGCGTATGGGTAGGAGCACAGTGAAACTTTAAGTAAGAAAGTTAATTATTGCCAAAAAATTAACTTTCTTACTTAGAAGTTTCACTGTGACCCTACCTTATAAGTGGGAATTCGTTGGCACTTAGAAGTAAGAAAGTTAATTTTTTTGATCACTAGCGCCAACCAGCGGGCAAACAATTGATAATTTAAATGCATTACCAATTGTGTACCGCTGGTTGGCGCTAGTGGTAAAAAAAATTAACTTTCTTGCAGCAGGAGCAACAACACGTTAGACCTTTGACTCACCTTGTAATTGGACTTCGGTCGTAAGCTATTAGAAACAAGCGTCACCGTACGACTACCCTTATACAGTATGATGATTTTTTAAAGTGAATATTAAAAGAATTTGGTAGGTATTTTTCCATTGTACTTGTACATGTTGGTCAAGCATATACTGTATTTTTGAAACATTTTGTAATTCATCGTTTAATTTCTTGCGAAATTCGTCAGTGCCAAATCTTTTTTAATTCACCAAAATAAACGAATGTTATTATCGGAATGTGCTATTCTTGTGCATTCCTTAAGATGAGCAAAATATACCAACTACTGGTCCACATGGTAATCCTTTGACATGTACATGTAATGTATTATTCGAATTGTCTGATGATCCAGAACCCTATTCCTAAGGACGTTTCCGAGTTACAATAAACTGCGTTATTCCGTTTTATCTTTTTAAGTCAATCCTTTCACATAATTTGCGTATTTCGTCACATTTTCGTTTGTCAAACGGGGCCTTATCCGAGATAAGCCGGGCAGATGACGTCACGCTTGTTTTCAGCGACGACGAATGGCTCGTTGAAACGAACAAGTGCCAGGGTCACAACCTTCTCTTCCTGATTAAGTGGCTAACTGCTGCCATTTAATTCGCTTATCAACTTCGATATTTAGTTGCCAGAATCGAAGATCACGTTTTTGATTAATACGCGCCTTTTTTATGGGGTGAAAATTCTGCAAGATTTTCCCAAAACATCGAGAATTTAACAGTTTTTTTTCTCGGGGAGGTGAAGATGGGGGTCACCGAAAAAGCGCGGGACGTCACCCTTGACCTCGACGTCGAATTTCCAACGTCGCGTGACCTCAAGACCAGAAAAGTCGAGTCGAGGAAAGGCGACTGATCAGGCTGGAAGAGAGCATTGGCAGCTCAGGAGTCTCACATGACACACGACGATCAACGCTGGATTAATACGATGTTCGCATGCCGGAAGCCTTAAGGTAGGGCTGATTAGTTGTAGTGTTTTAATGCGAAATTAATTGGATCGAATATCCATCGTTTATTCGATGCTTGATCGCAAAGGTATCACAAAATGCATCACCCCCACCACATTGTTCAATACCATTTGTTGCACGCCCAAAAAGTGCCCCGAATGTTTTTCTGTTTTTTTTTTGTTTTTTTTGGCTGATATGCGAAACTCGCTTATGGCATAGCGGATTTTCTTTTTTGGTGATCGCAAAGTCACCACGCTGCATGTGCACGAATGCGTTTTCGGATTCGTCACAAAAAGCCGAACTTCGGTGGCTAATGTGTTTTTGCAGGTGTAAGTTTATCGGTAGATCCCGCCTGCGTCCCAGGTAGAAATTAGTCCAAATTCATAATTTTTGTCTCGTTTTGGTAAATTTGCCCAAAATTGAGTTTATTGGCACAATCGTCACCAATCGTATCGGACTATGGCCCGGTGTTGAAGAGGCATGATCGTAAAGTCACCACTATACGCATCACGCGCCTAATTTTGATTAATTGTGTGACAATTTAATGTCACGAGCAGTTACTCCACCGAGCTACGCAGTTGATTCAATTTGCAGAATTTCAGAGCATTTGAGGATTGTCCGAAACATCATGTTTACGGGCTAAAAGTTATGCACAATGAGTTTGCTGTTTAGCACGAAAGTTTAGTCCATGTATTTCTTTCGTTTAGTGTTTTATTTTAAATTGTCATTTAAAAGTTGCAGAAATATATGATTTTTGATTGTCTCAATGTTGTCACCCCTTTAGAGGAATATTTCGCTAGAGCGTTATTTTTCATCTTTAAAAGATGAAGTGGATGTTCACTTTGGGTCGTACTAATATTGGTCAGATTAAATTGCATGCATGTTGGTATTTTACATATCAAGGGTAAATGAACTATTCTTCTGCAAAAAAACTTAATATTACTTTAAATTGAAACTGCTTCAACAAATCAAATAAAGCTTTAAAACTAAGCTATATTTTACGGTAAACGTTAATAAAACGTGTTCAATTACATGTACCTAAAACTGGCTTGAGATTAGTTTTCGAAATGTGTTCAAATTAGTGGCTTAAAATATTTTAAAAACTGAAAAATAAATTTGCATAAAGTCTCACTTCTGGAACGGTGCCATTAAATCTAAGGAAATGGACTTTCCAAAAACGTGCACTCTTTTATTCAAAACATTTATTTCCGTAATTAACTTCGGATTACTCTGTACAGATCAAATCTACGAACAATCTTCCAATTTTTTCCCGCGTTTTTCTTTGCCATCTGATTTGTAGTAATTACATGTATATCCAAGGCCATGAAATTTATTACCAATAATACAAAACAAACTAGCTTTTGTAAAATCATGATATTCAAAAATGATGTTACCTTAAGAGCTAATCGTAATAGTTATTATACCTACTGTATAATTGAGCCATATTTGATAATTTCCACTTATGCAAATGCGAAAGTGGATCGAGTTAAGTTGGCGAGAGCTTATTTTGTATCCTAATTTTGTTGTGTACAGTATAATCGTCGTCCATTGGCAGCGCATTAAATTCCTTTCTGGCTGCTTTCCAAAGATTCTCACACTTCTTACATCCAGACTGAACTAGCTGCTATGGTGAATAGAATGCTTTCTTAATGAGACTACAAACGTGCTCTGAACGTACATGATTTATTTAATTCTCAGAATTGTGTATGGAAAGCTTTTTGAATTACTTGCACCAATGCCGTTTATTGGTTCATTTGGTTATTTTGTCGGTGATAGCTGGTGAATTGCTGTTATCAAAACTGAACGTTTTATGACACGTGATACTAAAATCAGCAAGCATCGTGCCAAACGCACGCATTTCCTGTCCATTTTCATTACAAACTTAATCCTAAATCTGAATGTCATGTTAAAATGTCAGTTTTTTGAACAACGAAGTCAAGCAACTCAAGACAGTAGTTCTTGAAATGTTATGATTCGCATTGAATTTCGTAACTGTTAAAATGTTAACAATCATTGCAATTGACTATTAACCGGCATGTTCGAGAAATACAGTAGAAAACACAAAATTACGAATAATCTGCAGACAATTTTATCTTAAAACGTTAACCATTCCCTAACATGTTCAAATTGGCGTGATAAATTGTTAAGATTTGACCTTGATAGTAAGTCCGGATTTAGTCAAACATTCCTTTGTTAAAATCTCTGCACTGTACATTTCATACAACGCTAGAATACATGTGTAGTTTTCTAAGACTGTCTTTATCTCAAATCGGCTCTCATGCTTGAAAATTTGTTTTGCACAAGTCAGAAAGAAGCATATTAGAAACTGCTTAAATGAACAGCCATCTTGGAGTTTTAATGACCTTTTCCTTTGCAAACATACTTTCATGACTGTTTTCCAAATTAATCGTAATGTAATCTATCATAAATTTTTACTATTACAGATCTTTGGTTCATTAGTGCGATCAGGTCAAGACAACCAAAACATCATGAACAAACTGCTGATAATCACTTTTATAATTTTTTATCAATTTCATGGTAATTTTATGAATATTCATTTATGAGAACATGAAAATTGGCGGCAAAATCTGTTTTTCTTTCTTACTTGAAATCTGTTTTTCTTTCTTACTTGAAATCTGTTTTTGCTTTTTCTTGTAAAGGATTTTTTCCTGAAATGTACAGTAGCAGACATTGGCTCGGTACCCCTGTCCATCTTGAGTGCGGGGCACTGGACAAAGTGGACTGTTCTTGGAAATACAACGGAAAAACCATGAACATAGGTAACCGGTATCGGTATTTGTTCTCCAACGGAAGTTCCACATTGGACTGTTCCATTGCCATTGGACTCTTTCACGAAGAAGATATTGGCAATTGGTCTTGTTGGAGTTTGTCCAATGACCAATCCGATGGAGATTTTTTAGCTTCGTATACTCTTACGATAAGTAAGTTGCCTGAACAGCTTTTATTATTATTCAAAAAAAATCCGCCGAAAATGTCGTCAAAACTAGTGAAAATTCGCCATTTTAAAAACATTGTTTAAAATAGACCTACACTTCTTTAAGAAAAGAAATCTGAAATATATGCTCTTTCAAAAATGCTTAACAAGTATTTTAGTGAATTAATTCTACAAATTCTAAAAATTATCCCAAACAGTTCCGGGCATTGCTTTTAAAAACAAAAGCGTGATTAAAAATCTAGTTACTTTTTAATTTGAAGAAATTTCTTTAATATGTTGCCGTGATATAGAAAGGTATTAATAAAAAATGTATAAACTTTTAGTAGTTTCCTATTCCCCGCAAAGAAATTGTTTTATATAGTGCTGAACACTGCTCGTACATCTTGTACGTGCAACGGAAATACTTTGAGAAATTTTGCAAAAAAATGTTAGTTTTACTGTTAAACTTTTTTACTTTTTGTAATGAGAGGTGATAACTGTCTTTCTCAAAATAAAACTTTATATCAGAGTCGAAGCAGCACGGTGGATTCATGAGGGCAGCTCCAGGTAGCGTCTCTACCAAAATTGGAGCCGTTGTGTCAATTCCATGCAAGTTCAACATCTTTTTGGAGGAGTGCCATTGGCTGCGAAACGGTCTTCCTATAGCCGTCGTTAATCGCTACCAGTACGTGAACCACCTCGCTTCCGGTTCTGATTGCTCCATCAACATTACGTCGGTGCAAAATATCGATTTCGGCGCATGGCAGTGCGCATCCTCCGCCAACAACGCACACGGATACGTAGTTTCCAGAGTTGGTTATCTAACTCATCCCGGAAGTAAGTAAAAACTACTGCCGAAGTTATTTGAATATTTTCTGACCTTGACCTGAACAAAATCTTTCATCACTGTCAAGTTCTGGACAACACCATTGTCAAGCATGCAAGGTATATCAGATACCACGAATAACTGCTTTTCTGAAAAACACGTAAGAAAAACATGTTTTTTCACAATTGGAAATTGTTATAATATGGGTGTTGCTATTCCTGTTTGAAATATAGGTTTACAAAATGGAAACTCTGACATTTATTTTCTGAATTAAGTCAGTTTTCTGTAACAAACCCCTCTTGTCTACATATAAAATTAATTATTGCGGCCTGATTTACATTTCAGAGTTTGCAACGATTCAAAAAGCTGGGAAATTGTCCAGTGAACAAATTCAAAATAGGGTTGCTCCATATTTCAGTTAGGGGGCTGGACATCTCATTTTGTGTTAACCATTTTTCAGAAAACATTGTTCAATCTTCTGACGAGAAGAGCAACAACACGTTGGTGGAGCATCCGAAAAACTCCACGGTGCACATCGGCGACACCCTCATCTTACCCTGCAAGTTTCGAGAATCTGCGAAATGTGTGTGGCTTCGCAAGGATCAGGCCATCCACGTTGGCTATCGTTATGGTTACGTTAGCAAGGAGAATAACTCGAGTAAGAAGATGGACTGTTCCCTGCGCATCTCCAATAGTCAAATGATTGATCAAGGAAGGTGGCGCTGCATCGGGGCTGGCGACGACCGTTATCAGGCCATATCTTCCGACGATATATTCATCTCGCTTATTAGTAAGTAATTTTTTAATAGAAATCATTGAAATCACGAATTATTTTTAACATGGATTGATTTTACACATCTATATACTCTTACATGAATGTCAGAAGTTTGAGACATATATTTTTTTTTTCTGCAGGAGATTTGAAGCCTGCCCAAATTTATCATTCCCCTGTTGACATCGTCGCCCTGTTTGGAAATAACGTAGCTCTCGTCTGCAGGTTTGACTTCCCGGTCAACTGTGATTGGTCACGTGAGGGGATGTCTGTCAAGATAAGTGGCCGTTACAGCTACGCTAACGCTGACGAGGGTATAAACACCATGGACTGTACCTTGCAAATTCAATCCGTCAGAGAAGTGGACGTTGGGAATTGGTCGTGTTCCAACATGCTCAACTACACCAATTCGTACGTTGAAAATGCTAATGCTTCCCTGTCATTATTAGGTGAGTGAAATCTGCTTTTCTTAAAAAATACCAGCCATGGTCCTCCTCATGGTTTTATTTTCGTAGTATAATATTAGGATTATTGTGCAATTTACTCTGATGCATGGAACAACATTGCGCTTGTTTTCGTAATTCCGCGTAAAAAAAAGAATTCGGAAAAAAATCGTCTTAACCATTTCATGATAACACGCTTCGTAACAAATTAATTTGGTCATTTGCGGCGGGTCGTAAAATTCTAATCTTTGAACCGTGATTTCAGAGACTCCATCCCGAGTAAAAATCATGCTCAACAACATGACATTAGGCGATAGGACCATGGTTCCTCTGCTGAATGCTCCTGACATAGATGAAATGGAACTGGTGTGCATTTCGGAGAATGGAAATCCTGCTCCAGGCCTCTCGTGGCGCATGAGTGAACCTGGAACGTTTCCGGCAAGATACGAAGTCGAGGTTGTGGGCAATCATCGCTACACGGCGAGACTGCGATCCAATGTGACGAATTTACTACGTGACAAATTGTTCGAACTGACCTGCGAGGTGAATTTCCCTAATCTTACTGACGTTACCTCAGTAGTGCTGTTCATCGGCCAAAAAGGTAGGTGCCCAGTCCGTATTATTTGAACGGGGTTACATTTCCAAAAACTCGACAATTTATTTAAAGTGATCGGTTCTTGAAAGTTTTGAAAAGTGGACTTCTTTTTTTTTCTTTCAAATACTATTTTTTTTTGAACAAATAAACTAGACTCGTATTGTTTTGGATTTTTACTAACTTAAATTTGCCAAATTTTTTCGTGTTAGCTCCAAAACGAACGCCATTGGAGTTCCTCGAAGTTCCAGACGCTGAAGTCTTGCCACCCGGAAATCCGGTCCCAATGAACCTAACCTGCAAATTCAACAAACCCGTCCTGTGCTCGTGGATTCTCAATGGCGAGATAGTGTCCCACGAGAAGTTCCAATTTGCAGACGGTTCTAATGGATTGAACACCTCCGATTGCACCATTACCATCAAAACAACTGCAGCCATGCTAGGAAGATGGCAATGTGGAGGTGAAGATATTGTTGACCACGAAAAGATAAACTCTTCTAAAGCACTTCTGTCTTTGATGAGTAAGTACACGCTTTATCCACGTTTCAAGTGCTCGCGATACTTGGTCTTTTTTTTACTAATTTCTAAATTTGCCAAGTAAGATGCCATTAACATGAGGAGACAGCTTTAATAGCTTTCATAAATGCTCTTATTTTCAGCAAAACCGACTCTTCCTGTGATCCGGTATTATGATAGCCTTGTCGCAAATTCGAGCATTTTCATCTATGCCAACTTTTTACCTGTTCACTTGTTCTGCTCCTCTGGCAGTGGCAATCCGCTACCCAAACTTCACTGGGAAGTTAATGGTCAACCTTTAAAGTATTTTTCATCATCGATTATATTCGATCGCGCTCAAAATCTGCAGAGCATTGAAATTTCGGCCATGGTCAGTCGTCATATGCTGGATAGAAACTCAACTTTATTGAAATGCGTTATGAACCATCCTACTTATTCTGTACCGCAATATGCTCAAGTCTTGCTATTCAAAAACAGTAAGTATGTGTTGGATTTGATCAGAAAGAAAATACTTGAACTTAAAAAGATATATGAAATAAATTAAAGTATAAAATACTACTATTAAATGACCATGGTAATATTCTGTAGAGATGAGAGAACTGAACTAGTCGAATCGAGTTTAAGGAGTTTCACTGACAAGGAAATGAGACTATTTTTGAGTCTAGCCAGATTTTTTCAGATTTGAAATTGTGGAAATTCCGAGCTTCATGGCTCGGAAATAGTAGTTCAAACTTAATTTCAACGGCAAAAAATCAGTTTCGACTCGGAAAACTCGAAGAATGTTTAGCTCGCCCATCTCTAATGTACTTCCTATTACCAGTTTCGGATGCAACTTTTAAATTTTATATTTTGTCAAAATTTTCCACTAAAAATGAGCGTCTTTGATTTCAGCACAACGCTTGGGTGTGTTTGAACCAGTTTGATATTTTTGAAATGTTTTTCAGGAAAGCCTCTTCCTCCAATAATGTCCATCAACGAAACTCTGGTCAAGAGTGACGTCACGGTATTCACCAATACCGTGACGCAAATCCATTGTGTGTCCCAGTCTGGCCATCCGGCCGCGACAATGTACTGGGAATTGAACGGAGAAAGAATTCCCGGTTATGCGGAAATTTTGTTCCCTGGAAATAACCTTTCCACTGTCATCTATCATTGGCCGGAGAATTTTAACTGGACGTTGTATAATCAATCGTCCATGGATTTGAAGTGCTTTGCTGAGCACCCTGAATATGACAAGCCTCATGCTGCGCAAGCAGTCGTTAAATTCGTTGGTAAGTCAGATATCAAAACATTCGCAAAGTTATTTTTGTCAAATTTTCCAGTATACCCCTGCTTTACTTGTATGTGAAACAGAAAAACTAAGATTTCATCTCGTATTTATGGATACTCTGCTACCTGTATCATAATTTTTCTTCCACCTGAGTATGACTTGGGTTTTAAAAAAATATGATGCATTAAATGATGTCGTTTATAATCATGGCAATTCCAGCATTACATAAATTTATTTTAGGTTGGTCCCAAAACGCATGATCTTAACTTCTGAATTATTGTATATTTGTTGTTAAAAACAATGATGTAAAACTGTGGAAAATGACAAAGAATTTTTTTTAAGTTACATTGAATATTAAAGCGAATTATTTTTTGCAACAAATTAGGATCCAACTAATAAAATTGATTTCAACTCTCTGTAGGCCTATGACATATTTAAAAGTGAATATTCTCAATAAGTTAACTAACATTGCGATGAATGTATTTTAGTTATAAAAGAACGGAAGCTAAGAGATCCGATCCGATTGGGGAATGATGACACTGCCCTGAACGTTGGCGATACCGTTGTCTTTCGCTGCCAATACTCTGAGACCATGACTTGTGGAATGAAGCACAACAACGTTTTAGTGAATAACATTCAGCCCGTTCCCTCTTTCATGTGGTTCGACGACCACGACCACCATCTTGAGGCACATACTTGCCACATCTCTTTGGAGCATTTTCAAGCAAGCGACGTTGGTCACTGGCAGTGCTACTGTAAACTCCATCCTGATAACGACACGGTGGATTCAAAACCAATTTTGTTGTCCATCAAGAGTGAGTAAAGCATATTTGTTTCAATGGATCATGGTGGGGTGAAATTTCCCTACTCTCCTTTCCAAGGCCTTCTTGAAATTCTCTAGTATTTTCACCTATTCTTAGACATTGCAATGCTGGTGTGGTTTTAGAATCTGCGCAATAATCAAAAATTGAGATCCCCGCAGTTCCTTTCTTGCGAGTATATTTTTAAATCTACGCCATCTTTTACAACTTTTCCATACCGGTACAAGTTTTTCAACATTGCTCAGACCGGATACAGTTACCCAAAAGATAACTTTGTACAAAACGATGGGTTGGAATCTAAATGGAATGGTCCTCGTTATGGCTAACTTGGTTGGGTCAGCTCACGGCGTCTGCTTATGAGAACTATCTAAACGTTTAGAATGTATATATACATGACTGGTTGAATTGTAGTTCTCATTTTCAGTGACGCCCACAATGCCAGAAATCACGAAGAACGGTAAAGTCGCCACGGAAATTCTACTAAAGTATCCGTCTGAAGTGCTGGAGTTGACCTGCACTGTGAAACATGGAAATCCTGCTGCATCATTGATTTGGATGTTGGATGGCATCTCCATGGCCGCGCATTTGAACATTGTGGACTTGGGCAACTACTCCTACAACACGGTTTCACGGTGGAATTCCTCGGTATCGTTTCCACCAAACTACAACCTCGTTACCCTGCAGTGCTTGGCAGGACATCCAGAGTACGAAGTCAAGTATCTAATCTCGCAAGTTTCCCTCACCGTAGCGAGTAAGTATGCTGTAACTTAAATTCTTCAAGATAAAAGTTCGTGCTCACTGTCAGCAATGAATGGAGATGCTGAAGAAACTGTACTTATCTATCATTGTCCGAATTGTTTACACTTGGTTTATCCATCGTCAAATTCTAGACATTTTCTCGGCCAACTTAAGAATTGGCCTTTTGATGTAGTTATCGGATATTCCTGCAAAATTTCGCATGCAAATATATGCAAATTATAAATGGAATAACGTAGAACGGCGCGGCGTTCCATACCGCGTGGATGTTGTGAATTGTTAGCTTTAACTGACAAAAGGTCTTGCTTAAGGGGGAGCAGGACGGCAAATGAGGGCATTTCCAAATATCTACTCTTGTTAGGGGCCATCCATATAGGACGTCCGGCAAGGGGAGAGGGAGGTATGTGAAAATGGGACACAGGCGATTTATGGATAATCCTTGACATTCTAAAGTGAAAACTTGAAAAGTGATTTTCTCTTCCGAAAATCAACGAAAAAAAAAAATAACAATTTTAGCAAAATCGGCGAATTATTCCCCATCCACTGGACTATTTTGTTTAACTGCCATGGCGCGTTGTTTAACTCAAATGGAAAATTCCAGGTGAAAATCATGTGTTCATTTTGGCGCCAACGCTAAAATGAGCTATCCTGGCATCCTGGCATGCAGGAAAGCCTAATTGCTGATTTTAGCGTTTTCGCCAAAATGAACACAATTTTGTTATTAAACAATTGAAATAAAATTGCCTTAGCACACAGTTATGATCAACAACTTAGCAGGTTTGAGGTCGCATTTTTTGCAGCCCACAATGCTTTGGTGTCATGCAGTGCAGCCTAAATGTCTATGAAGTAAATCGTGGAGAAAAAAAATTCTGGAACATTGTGCTATGTTCAAAACAATTTGAAACCAACTTTATTATACTAATTAGGCATCGCCCTACAACGTT
>JAQGBX010003419.1:0-17412 GCA_034698745.1 Megaphyllum sjaelandicum | reverse complement strand
GCCTTTGCGTGGCTTTCTTACCAGCATCAAGGTTGCTCTTTTCTGTCGCTCGATGGCGCTACCAACAACTGAAATAGACTCCAGTGAAAAACGTTATCAAAATAATTAACCCTGTTTTCCTCGGGACTCTTTAGCATTTTTGAATGTGTTTTACTATTTTAATGTTTTGCTTATAGTGTTAAACACCGTCTTAGGGGCTATGCAACGTACGTTTTAGATCCTTTGCAGCCATATACCTTCAAACACCACCACCACCTAGGTTATTAATTGTTAAGTAACGTGAATACAAAAAATTATACAATACAATACAATACGTGTTGTACATCCGTGTTATACGAATAATGTTTTAAAGAGTATAATTAATGGGACAATAATGTAAGACAGGATGAACCAGAAATGAAAGACATGAAACGCACAAAACAATGAGATGATTTTGCCTTAATTAAATAAATAGGTAAAGTACGTACAAGATTGAGAGAATTAAAAAAGAAAACATTTCAGCAGGCTATTATCTTGGGCGGTTTGTTCCACCTTATGCTCATCGGGTGAAGCCCGTACCGGCCCCTAACCCACTTGGCCCTTCTCACTGCGGCACTGCTTAAAACGTTACATCGCTGATTACTTCATGTTACGTTGCACACTTAGTGAGCTCAAAAATGGAACGTAAAACCAAGAGAAAGAGTGATAGGGACGAAGAGATGAGTCGGGGAGAAGAAATGGCGATAAAAAGAGCGAAGCAAGCAAAAGAGAGAGAGAACAAAGAGCAAGGAATAGAGAAGAAAGTAAGCTCTTTCTCGTTTGACAAAACTTATACACGGAGTTTTGCCATACTTTATTATTCTCTTTTTAGGGAAAAATGTTCCTCCTTCTGCGGTCATTAAGATTAACGAAACAGTTAATGAACCTGGACAAAAGTTAAAGGAGCACGTGTATAATCTTGCCAGAGATGGAATGGACGAAGCTTTATATTCAGTGCTTTTGAACCTATCAAATATAGACATCCCCGCATTGCTGGAAACTCTCTTTGAAGAAGGCGGTCAAAAATGCAGTGCCCTCATGATAGCCGCTCTCAAAGGGCACGTCAAAGTGGTCAGAATGCTGCTATCCAAATACAAGCCTAACATCGAGCAAGAAGGAAAGATAAAGTTGGATGATTGCAATAGCTGTAACGGAATCAGTCCTCTTTGGTGGGCAGTTAAAGCTGGACACATGAGCGTAATAAAGACCCTAATTAAATTTGGCGCCAATGTCAACCATCAAGCTTACAACAAGTTAACCCCTCTAAGTGTGGCTTGCCTTGAAGGGAGATTGGACATCGTGCAATATCTCATTTATCACAATGCCAGCATCCATTTAGCCAATGAGGACGAGGAAACCTGCCTTATGATGGCGTCTACAAAAGGTCATCTCGATGTGGTCAGTTATGTGCTGAAGAAGGGGGCTAAAGTGAACGTCGAGGATTCTTATGGATGCACCGCGTTGTTCTTTGCCGCGATGTACGGGCACCTACCTGTCGTCGAGGAACTTTTGAAACATGGTGCTAGGATGATAATGAATGAGGGAAAAATGACACCTTTGATCATCGCTGCAGCTAATGGCCACGAGCAGGTGGTTAATTGTTTCATCAATCACGGCAAGTGCTGCAGCCGCACTCAGCACATCGAGGCACTGGAGCAGTTGGGAGCATCGTACGCAACAAATGAGGACAACTACAGGTATGACATTTGTTCTAAAGCCGGGTTTCCACCAACAAAACATTGTTGCAAAACTTTTTTTCGCAACAAGGCTTCATGAAAATGTTTCCGAGATATGTTTGGGCAATCTGATGCTGAAAGAGGTTGCAGAAACATTTGTGTATCCACCAACGTAACAATTCTATGTGAAACGAATGGTGGAAGCCATGTTCCAAACCGAAGTGGTGTGATCACCTTAAAACGTGCTGCGTGCAGATCGATCAGGTGTGTATGTTTTATATGTAACTAGCTGGGGTGTATTAAAACAACTCACCTATCAGTTGTCACTCCCCCCTGTCCGCAGTGTGTTTGGTCAATTGAAAACAAAAGTTAAAAAAATTGTATTCGCAAAATTTGAAAGTTTTGAAAATTTGTACTCTTAAAAGATTAAGAATTTTGCCAATTTGTCCTGAGAATCTCTTGAAAATTTTTCAAATTTTTCCTTGGAAACTGTTGAAAATGTTACGAATCGACTCGAAAACAGTGGAAAATTGTTGAAGATTTGACCTCGGGAAAACGTGAAAATTTTTGCAAATTTGTCCTCACGAAAAAGTGGAAAAGGGTGAAAATTTTACGAGTTTATGCTCGAGAAAAATAAAAATTTTGCAATTTTTTCCAGGACTAGGGCTACCCTGTTTACTGACTTTTGCAATTTATAACCCACCTATGTGATATTGCACTCAACTTCCCTTTTACTTCAGGAACAGTTTTTATTTGACATTTTTTTTATTGAGTGGACGTCCGAGTTGGTCATACCCCCTCCCTCCACCCGTCCACATTGTGTCCGTGACCCAGTGTAAATGCATATCCCAATGTCATCCATCAAATGTATTTATTTTAAAATGTAAGCCAATGGGTACGTTCATATAGGGCTTGTTTTTCAGTCGCTTGAAAGCAGTGTCGCTTAGTTTACCACTAAGCCGATTGCAGACGTTTACGACTAAGACAAAAAAACTGACGTCACCAACCATTTCGATTCCTCGGTTAGAGCGCCTTGAAAAGTGTTGCGGAAACACCCTTTGAACTACCAGTGGTCAGAGTGATAGTTGAAAAATGGCATGGAACACGGTTTCGCGAAAAAATATTGCACCAAAAAGTTTCACAAAATTATTTTTTGCGCAACATTTTCATGAAAACTTGTTGCGAAACAATGTTTCGTTGGTGGATACCCGCCTTAAGACTTTTAAGAACTTTGCTAGACATTTTTTCAGAGTGCACTTATCGTTGTCGATTAGTATTTACTGTAACTTGCTACAGGCTGACGGTCAGTGAAATCCTCGAGCAATGCAGTACTTCGTTAAGTCGTTGAACTTTTCATTAGGGACATTTTTCAGAGATTCCTGAACCTTAGAAATGCTTAAATTCTGTTTGATTTTTATTCAACTAGTTTGGAGAAGGCGTATCATTTCCTCGAACTGGCGATGCGAGAGCGATACAGCGGCACTGATATCATTGCCAGGAAACCCGCGAAGCCAATAGCTGCGTATGGAAACCATCTTGAATGTTGTTCTTTGGAAGATTTGCGCGGAATACGTTACAACGAACACGCTCTTCAAATGGAAGCTTTGGTAATTCGAGAACGATTCGTAAACAGCGACCTATTTCTAACGAAAGAGTGCATGGAGTGCATGTTGTTTCCATTCAATGTAATTGGCAACAATTTTTGGAACAAAAAGCAATATGATAGCTGCATCAGCCTGTTTATGCATATGCTCAAAACTAACATGTCTCAAAGTTTGCGCGTCAAGGGAGATTTCCTAAATTTAACGCGAGCCTTCTACGAAGTGGTCCGACTTGGCTCTGAACTTCCGTTCGTTGATTTCGAGGACATGTTTGAACGTGTTGCAGACGAACTCTATTCGATTGATTCTGCGATGACCAATGACGGCGAGGAGGAGATATACAGTATCGAGAAGAATTCGACGACATCATGCACACGGCGTTGTATTCCATAGTTCTGATCGCCTTCCTTTTTAAGAAATACCCGAAAGAGAAATGGTGAAATATCTTGGGTGTCATCTATAATCTGAACCGTGGGCAACTGTGCACTATAAATGGACATACGTTTTTGCACTTGTTACTTGGTGAAAGCTCCGTGGTCGCTAATTTTGTGATGGAGGAAAAGTGCGAGTTTCCTCGCGCTTCCGCCGCGAAACTCTTGATCCAATGCGGTGCCGATGTCGATGCTCAGGATCGTAATAATAATACACCGTTGCATTCGATCGTAGCGTGTACGAAACCGGTGGAGGATCGCGAATCCATCATCGTGGAGCTGATCGAGGCTGGTGCCCATGTGGACATTGTGAACAACAAAGACCAAACACCCTACGAAGCGGCTAAGTCCCGCGAGGCCAAAGATGTTCTTCGGACTAGAACTAATCTCAGCCTGAAGTGCATCGCGGCTAAAGCAGTAAGAAAATTCGGCATTTCTTACGAAGGTCAAGTTCCTCGGACACTGGTGCCATTTATTAAAATGCATTGAGACTCCTCAACCATCGACGATGTTCAACGGCACTTCCAAAGACTTTTTAAAAAGAAAGATTTGCCTAGCTCGCTCTTTTATCTCTGAAATTTTACTCGTTGCTATTTGATTGAAAAGTTCTTATAAGTGAAAAAATTATCTGTGATCATATATTGTTATTGGCAATTATTTTCGCTCGTTAATAATTGGATTAATTATTTTAAGAAATGTTATAATTCGTCGGAGAGACCTATTTTTTTAGCAGTGTGGCTTGCAACCACTCATTGATCCCCATTTTGGTAAATGTTTTCTGAATAAAATTGTTCGAATAAGATCTGTTTTATGTCCAAATTTTCTTTATTTATTGGCCCTCGACATTCAGAATTTACGAAAAAAATGTGTTTTTTTCCGTGAATGTAGAAGATCGATTGGATTGATATAATGCGAGTCCTCTGAGACAGCGCCTACTAGATAGTGCAGGGACTATATATGTCCCTACACAACAATTTTCTTCTTTCTCTACTGCCTTCCCCGCACTGTTGTGCACTCACCCTATGGTATCCTCCTGACTCATAGGTTAGTGAAAAATTTTTAAAACCTGGAAAAGTCAGGGAAATTAAAAAGGAAATTTCTGGGTGAACCCTAGCTGATATTGTAGGACTGAATTTTAAAATGTATCGATCGAACTTCGATTCAAGTTGAATACCAAAGTTTCCATTCTTTTTTTTTTAAAGTGAAAGGATTCTTTTCGGGATTAATTAGGAGTAAATTTTGAGACTATTTAAGAGTTAATGGACATTTATCCAGATCTGCCTGGAAAACACTTCGCGAAAAAAACAAAATTAAGAATGCTCCAAGTGGGAGTGGATCCTTTAAGGAAACGTCCTCATGGGAACACTTCGAGGCCATGGAGTTTCTGGCGCCCTTCGTAAAACCACGCTTGTAAGTAAATTTCATTATCAGCCTGCAAATGGTTTTAAACAAAGTTAATGGACATTTATCCAGATCTGCCTGCAACCTCATCCAGAAAAGGAAAAAAAATAGAGATGAACATGAATCAAGTCTGGGACAATGCACACGAATTTATAATGCGGAGTTAACAGGTTTTTGAAATTGATAATTATAATACCAAATTTCTAATAAAACATAACAATACATTCAGTGTTTACAATAATTAATCTTTTTGATATCCTTGCTTATTTTCAGAACGTGACAACGAACTCGAGCATTCCTTGGCGGAAAGCCAATTGTCTCAACCGCTCTCAAGAAGTGTCTCGTTATCTAACTCCATGGACATTGAAGGTATTTCTAGGAAGTGTTGTACCATAATTTTAAAGGCTAATGAATTTCAATAATATACAGTTTTCATATTTTTCAGATTTTGAGGAAACTGCATCTGTAAATTCCTCAGTAACACAGCCCAGCAGTTTCTGTGAGTTGTAAAGGTATTCTCTCTTTTAAACATAACAAATACTTCTAATTACATTTTCTGTTTATTTATAGCACTAGACATGGCAATCATGGAGCATTTAAATAAAATGTCATCTTCCAGTAACAACCAAAGTATGGATGATTCCGACCACATGGCGGGAATGATTGCGTGCTTTGCCCGCCAGTTACCGAAGAGGAAGCGGGTTCAAGTCGCACTTAAGATAATGCAAGTGTTGAATGACGCATTGCAAGAAGAGGACGAGACACATTGAGAAGTATAACATTTTGCTAGTTGCATATACCAGGGGTCGGCAACCTTTTGAGACAGAAGAGCCAAATGTTACAATTTGCAAAATTCCCCACATTTTAAAAAGCCACTAACATTATTTTTCACATTTGATGGTATTTGATTAGGTATTTGATTTGGACATCGAAAAGAGCTGCATGCGGGTCACCGACCCCTGGCATATAGCTTTCATTTACCTCCATATTCATGATATTTGGGGCAGTGCAATTTTTAACCATAATTTGAACATATTGAGATTATGTGCCTTCCGATACTCTTTTTTTTTAAACCGTTTTGGAATGCTTTGAAAAATTAGTGCAAGTTTGTAAGAAAAGTTATGGAGAAAACAAGTTATCTATTTCGTTTTGAAGGTGTTTGAAGGTGAACACTCACGTGCAATTTCATTCCTTTCTTGTCATTTTTATATTCTTTAGCTGCTATTTGTTTTGGGAAGCAGAAGTTCCCTCCCATTGTTTTTGATATTACTTGCAGCTCGTAGTCTGTTTTTTTAAGGGAATTATAGTCACTTCCTCAAAATTCCCTTTTGCATAATTTTTATTATTGCATGGAGATTTGTCATGATAATCATTTTATTCTTTGTTCGTTTGGTTTTTAGTTGAAAACATTTCCTAGATATTGGCCAAATATTATATGATATTTGTTTATCATTTTATAATGATTGTTATTCAATAAAATATTGATAATTTTGAAAAAAGCGTCGATTGATAAACTCTAAAATGATATTTTTCACAAAAGATTATATCACAAATCGGGTGTACGAGTTGGGGGAGCTCCGTCCTCTGCAGTACATCTTCGGAGACGACATCATCTTGGATTGCATTCCTAAAACTGTAATTGAAGAAAGTATCGGTGAGTAACGAACTTAATCCCAGGTAAGTTCCTATTTTCAATTGTTGAATAACTAAAAGTTGGTAAGTAAATTTATCAATTTCATAATTACTTTGGTATTATAAATACCTTTGTTTAAACAACAGCACGAGCCAATCCCCTGTTGATCACGGTTTCCTGCCATGGCAACTTCCCTACATCAGAAAGAAAGTAGTCTCGCATGGCATTTTGGATGGCTTTTGCAGATGCTGTTAAGTTAAGGGAAATTAAAAGTTTGTGTAATTATGCTAACCTATGTAAATTTTAGGTATGTAATGTAGTATTACCTGAATAGTTATTGGTACTAAGTTGACTCCCTTCCGAGATGGCCGTGTTTCCCATCATGGCTCTAAAATTTCCGGGAACCACACATTGCCCAGTTCATCTTCACGGTCTACCATGGCGGGAGGGCAGTACCTGGAAAAGTAGCATGTTTGTATAGTTTTAGAAAGAACATGAAAGAACATCCACCTAACGTCGGTTATCTTAAATTTGCCGGAGACTCGAAATTCCCTAATCTTCAGTAACCATGTTGCGGGCTAACTCATTTAGTCTAGTTAATAATCATCGCGCCGTGGCCTTATGATGATTTAGGCGCGTTGTCATCATGTTTTTTGTTATCTCACGTTAGCGTGGGACGAGTGGCAGTAAGGCGAGACTCGAAAGTTTCAAGGGATGGAGCCTGTACAACTTGCCAAGGGAGGTCGTTCCAACGTTGGATGGTGCGAAGGATGAAGGAGAATTTGCAGAAATCATGATTGGAAGTGTATAATCGTACTTTGAAAAGATGATCGCGTCAGCCAGAAAAGTGAAGGTTGAGGAGGAAGTGGCTTTTGTCCAGGATGGTGAGAGAATGAAAAATGCTGAAGAGAAGGTGGAACTTGTATTCTTCTCTTCAAACAGAGAGTGGGGGGTGGTAGTTTTAGTTTGCAGAAAGTGGAGGTGATACAGGTGTCCTGAGAGTAATTGCCTGTGATTTGCCGAGCGGCTTGACGCTGTGTCCGGACTGCACTGGCATATTCAAGCACAAGACGCACCAGCACTTTGTAGGCTATCAAGCGGCAGGAGAGACTAGCCTTGTTGAGCTCCTGATATGTGTAACCCAGAAGTCGAGAGGCACTGGTAGCCTTCTGTCTTATACGGGCTTGCCATGACCAACGATTGTCCATCAGGACTCCGAGAGATTTGATGGTGTCGACCCTGGGAAGGAGGGTCCCTTTGTGGGGGGAATAAGGAAAGGAGATTTGTTTTAGGGGTTTTTGATGGGAGGTGGACATAACGGAATATTTGGTGACATTAATGCCTCGTGATTTTTTGATGTAAGAGTTCTTTATCAAGTCTTTCATTTTTGCGTGAACCATTGTTCCCGCTCCATCTCGCTCTAGTATCTTCCCATACGACCCTCGACCTTCGTGATGGCACAAATAGAGGATTTTGTGTGTTATATACTAGTAGCGCATCCTTATTCTCGTAAGTCAATTTTTTTGAGGAAACTTCCTAAAATCTTTAATAACTCAAAGATTTCCCCTTTCACATTGCTCGAATTCCCTAGCTCTGCCTTGAGTTATATTGCCCTTTTTCATTTAAATTTTGAGCCATAATCCCCTTTCGAGCGGTATTTGGAACATAGAATTACTTGTTCTCTTGTATCGATATTGTTCGCGAAATAGTGAATGTATTGTTCTCTCGTCATCAAAATTTTCCACGTTTTTCGAGTACAAATTTGCAATACTTTCTACATTTTCCGAATACAAAATTGTCAAATTTTCAACATTTATTCGTGCACATTTTTTAATTTTTTAATTTTTCTATTTAAAATTTTCAAAATTTCATTAGTAAATTTTTAAAAATATTTTACTGTGTCGACTTTAGAAAATATGTCAATTTTTTACATTATTATCGGTCAGGGAAATTTTTTTAAACCTGGAAAAGTCAGGGAAGTTGAAAATTAAATTTCTGGGGGAACCCTGAATATTCTCCATTTATTGGCACTCTGCATACAGGATTAACGAACGAAAATATACATTTATGTTTTATTCGAGAATGTAGAAGATAATTTCATTTAGTTTTTTTCTCGTTTTACGAAATCTTTCGCTAGATGTCGCTTTTTGAAATTGAAGTTCATTTTTTTGTACTTAATTTTATGGAGTGAGATATTATTTTTTTAAAAAAACATAATTAAAATATTTAAAACTGTCAAAAAACGCGACGCCATTTTGACAATGGCAAAAGTTAAAGACTTTCCCGTTTTTCGTATATTTCCCCTAGCTAAAATACGACGATATTTAGAAAATATGCGAGGCGCCGTTCGCGTATTCGTACGTCTATCCTCGACACTCCGATATGAAACTTTTTCAGACGCCATTTTGAATATGGCGCGTGCTACCATTCCTATACTTTGGTTCCAAATTTTGCCATTTCTGTTTTTCGTAAATTTATTTAGCTTAAAATTGCGGCTCGATCTTGTCGACGCTAAAAAAAGATGAACAAAGATAGGCAAAAAGCGTTGATTTTCGCCTTGATATTCTTCACCTTATTAGCTTATCTGTGCTCTTTGAAGATGTGAGTAAATTGAATTCCATAATTAGTTTTAAGAGGGTCCGGCCCCCTCGGGGAGCTTCGTTTATGGCATGTTTTCGATCATTTTAGGCCTAAATAGTGGTCAGTTTCGGCCATTTTCGGTATACGAGACGTCATATGTTGGTTATTTTTGGTTTTAAAGGGGCCATCCAAAAAAACCGTCCTCAAAATTTTTCAAAAATTTGGGCCATCCTTTCCTTATTGTGTTTGGCGTATCAGGATATCCCCATCCCCCATTCGGACCTTAGAAAATTTTATTCGGAAAATGTTGAAAGTTTTGCAAATTTAAACTCGAAAAACGTAAATTTAGCATTCTGAAAAGGTCGAGAATTTTGCTAATTTGTCCTCAGAATCTGTAGGAAATTTTGCAAATTTGTCTTCAGAAACTGTTGAAAATTTTAAGAATCTGTACTCGAAAACAGTTGAAAAAGTTGACGATTTGTACTCGGGGGAATACGATTTGTCTTCGCGAAAAAGTGGAAAAATTTGTAAAGATGACCTCGGAAAAGTTTGAAAAATTTGCGAGTCTATGCTCGAGAAAAATGAAAATAATGCAAATTTGTACCGGGAAAATTTGAAAGTTTGCCAACGGACCCTGAGCTTTTAAGTTCTCGGACTTTTCCAGGTTTTCCAGAACTGGAGGTATCCCGTTAACTGACTTTTGCAATTTATAATACACCATGCGATATTGCGCTCAATTTTTCTTTTATTTCGGGAACTGATTTTATTTGGCATTTTGTTTATCGAATGGACGTCCGAGATGGTCATACTCCCTTCCCCTGCCCACTTTGTGTCTGTGACCACTGACCCAACATATCCTTCCCTGCCCCCTACATAGGGACGTCCTTTTTGAATGGACCCTAAATGGCGTCATTTTTATGCGTAATTAAACGTCGTTTTTATTTTTTAAAAAATGAGCAATTTAGACATACCTGAGAAAATGACGTCAACTCATATAAAACGGAGGGTTATATATGACGTTTTTTTGGTTACGAATACATCAAATATGTTTTCAGAACTTTTGGTCAGATAAACTATTTTTACAAAATTTCCATTGAGAATGGAATACGACAGAATTTTAAAATGTATATATATATATCGAACATCGATTTATTAAAGTTGAATGTTCAAGTTTCCATTAATTTTTTCGTTTTTTTCGTTTATTTTTTAAGTGAAACCATGTCGTTTGTAGAAGAATTGAGATGCTTGAAAAAAGTTTGGCTGAAAGCGACGAGTTTCCAAACGGAAGAAGAAGTAGAAGAAAAAGAAAAAGAAGAAAAAAATAAATTCATGGTGGAATTGATCGGCAAATGGTATTGCGATTGTTGGGGATTGAATAGACCGGAAGTCGAGGCCAACAACGATATTGGTAAGAATTCACATTAGAGATTTAGCATTATTAATTTAAGAAAAATACGACGCTAATATTTTTACAAAGAGCCAGGTTTCCCAGTACCTGGAAAACCTGGAAAAGTCAAGGAAGAAAGTCTTTTCTTAAAACGTCAGAGAAATTAAACATATAGTCAGGGCCCATTTGGAAACATTTTCCCAGTACAAATTTGCTACATTTTCAGTAGTTTCTGAGGACAAAATTTCCACGTTTTTTGAGAACAAAATTCCTAAATTGCCCACGTTTTTCGAGTACAAATTATCAAAATTTTCCATGTTTTCCGAGGACAAAATAGCAAAATTTTCCACGTTATCCGAGGACAAAATTGCCACATTGTTCGAAGTTTTCCGAGTAGAAATTTGAAAAATTGTCCACTTTTTCAGAGTACAGATTATCAAAATTTTCCACGTTTTACGAAAACGAAATTGTCGAATTTTCAAAATGTATTCATGCAAATTTGTTTTTTAATTTCTTAAATTTGTATATTTTAATTTTTAAAATTTCATTAATGAATTTGAAAAAAATATCTGATGGCGTCGATTTTGGAAAATTTCAATTTTTGACCTAATCTTTAGTCAGGACAATTTTTAAAACCTGGAAAATTCATGGAAGTTGAAAATGAAATTTCTGGGAGAACCCTGAAAAGTGTTTGAAAACTGATTTTTTCTGATATCGCGTTTCAGAAACTTGGATAAAGATCGTAATGGCATATTTCTTCCTCCTCGTCTGGTCTTTGCTGAAATTTTCCGAAATATATTATTTCGATAAGAAGGAAATGGAGCAGCTAAGAGAGGTATTCAATTCACGAGTAGAGCGATATCACTTTTCTATGTTTTATTATAATATACTCAGTTTCTCTCATTTTATTATCGTTTTCTAATATATTTATATTCTGTATAATTATTACATATTTTGTTCTTCCAACAATGCACCGGAAGTTTGTTAAATTTGTTATTTTTTCTTATTAGCGGCCATTCAAAAGGGACGTCCTTATGTAGGGGTTAGGGGATAGGTTGAGTTCCGGGCACAATGTGGACAGGGGGAGGGAGGGGGTATGACCATCTCAGACGTCCACTTGAAAAGAAGTTCCAAATAAAATCAGTTCCCGAAGTAAAAGGGACATTGAGCGCAATATATGTTATACATTGCAAAAGTCAGTAAACAGTTAACAGGGTACCTCCAGTCCTGGAAAACCTGGAAAAGTCGGAGAACTTAAAAGCTCAGTCAATTCGCAAGCTTTCAAATTTTTCCATTACAAATTCGCAAAATTTTAATTTTCTGGAGCATAATGGAGAAAAAACTCGCGAAATTTTAAACCTTTTCCGAGGTTGAACAAATTTGCAAAAATTTCCACGTTTTCTTGAGTACGGATCTTCGATATTTTCGACTGTATTTGAGTACAGATTCGTAAAATTTTCGAAAGTTTCCGAGGACAAATTTGCAAAAGTTTTCGAGGATAAATTTGCAAAACTTTCAACATTTTCCGAATACAATTTTTTTTAAAGTTTCAGACGTCCAAATGGAGGCAGGGGAGTCCTGATTAACCGGACAAAGGGTAGGGGGTGTACAGTTTTTGGAAAATTTTGAGGACGTCTTTTTTGAACGGCCCATGAATATGTGCCGAAGTATCGGGCAAATAGTTTTCGTTTAAAAAATGCGTCAAAAGTTTATGGAATTTGTTGTATTTTTCGTTTAAATATGTACCGAATTATTTACCAATTTTTTTTTCTTTCAAAAATGCACCGAACTTTTGGTTAATTTTTTTATATTTTTTTATTTGAAAAATTACTAAAATATCGTCTTATACATGTATTATTTATTGTGTTCCTTCCGTTGCACCGAACGTTTCTTAATTTTATTTTATTTTTCTTTTAAATATGTGCCAAAGTATTGTCCAATTTTTTATTCTTTACAAATTCATCGAAACTTCAGTAAATTTGTCGCATTTTTCATTTAAATATGTAGTAAATTATTTACAATTTTTTTTATTTCTTTCAAAAATGAACCAAAATGCTAAAATGTTACGATATTTTCCGTAACACCGAAAGTTTGTTAAATTCGTCGCATTTTTTCTCCGAAGTTTTTGGGTAGAATTTTACGTATATTTTATTGGGTTTTTAAATTTCTAGGAAAGGATGAGCGAGCTGCGCGCGGAGAATGCGAAGTCGAAGCCGGATGTAACGTTAGCTGGATTGGAAGTTGAAAGCAAACGAACTTTCGTCGAAATTTCCAGCTTGTTTAAACTGAAGGAAAGTAAAGCGAATCCCGAGGTGAGTATAGACCGGAAGTCGAAGAAGTTCCGCTTTCGGGGGCCCAGGCGGTCATTCAGCGAACCCAACATTTCGGAGAGTGAAAATCGACCTTTTTTGAACACGATTAGCAGCGCCATGACAGACATCACTATTTAAAACATTTTTACAAAAATTATTTAATTTTAGTATGTATAGCTTTAAAATTATTAAATCTCGACCTTCATTAATCGAAATCAATAAAATGAAAAACACGAGTTTTTCGATATCTGTATTTTATGGCATCCTAGTGAGTATTAGTAGTAGTATAGGAAAAGTTTTTGCTTAAAAATGCAACATTTTACCGGAACTTTGGATTACTTTTTTTTTATCAAAATCAACTCTTTATTGGAATACAAGTCGGTTTGCCCGGGCTGTACGTACTGATAGAACGAAGCGATCGAGTGAAAGCTATACGAAGTAGGCCGAATGAACGAACATATGAATCGGACATTTTTTTTGAAGATTTAATCGGACATTTTTCTTACCGTATGGTTTAATCGGAAATTTTTTTGAAAATCTAATCGGTCAATTTCAGGTCATTTAATCGGACATTATATTGAAGATTTAATCGGACATTTTTTGAAAATTTATTCCACATTAGAAATTCCGAGCTGACCTGCCAAATACATACAAACCCACATACATCTCTTTTTTATATTACATTTATATTTATTTTAAATTTATTTCCAGAAAGTTTGTATAATCTTGTTTAAAATATTGGGTAAAGTATTAGAAACCTTTCAAACTTTCGTTGCATTTTGAAAGAAAAGAAAAGAAATTTAACGAAGATTTATAAGTGCATTTTTGAAACAAAAAGAAAATTAACACATTTTTGGTGCATTTATGAAAGAAAATAAAACGAATCTAACGAACATTTGCTTCATTTTAAAAAGTAAAAAATTGGCACATATTTAAAAGAAAAATACAACAATTTAGCAAACTTTTGATGCATTTTTGATAGAAAATGCAATGTGGATAATACTTTGGCACATATTTATTTTTGACGCAATCGTAAGTACGTTCACGATGATACCATTTTCCTAATTATATTTCTATTAATGGCAAATTTTTCATGATTTGCTGGAAACTCTACATTTCGCGCCAACTGATGGCAAATTACGCTTTTCAAATTTAAAAAGCAAAATTGTTGAATGGAGATTTTTCCATTTTCAAATTTCCCGCGTATGTATTTAGAATTAAACACCGCCAGTGTTTTCTAGTTAGGTTTGAATACGTAGTTAGGATCAGAGCTATATTACGGCGCTTTTGCCTTTATCGTTTTACCCTCAGTGCTGCCACATGGCATTCGATGCTCGTCGCCAATTTCGAGAATGTCTTTTCACTTTTCTTAAAATCGTCTTGGGAAAAGTTCCTTTCTTTGTTTTATTTGAAATATCGTCGCCATGGCCGATACGATGACCTCAGAAAATGCTATAGGCAATCAACTCGAACTGGAAGAATTAGAAAGACAGCATTTCAAAAGAATAGTCAACGCATTTCTCCATTACAAGTAAGAGCTCCATTGCTAGCATTCATTCTGCGGCATTGACTCGTTCCAAGGTCCTCTAGCTCCATGAAAAAATAAACTAAGATAATGGTCGAGCGTAGAGCTCGTTTTGTAAGCTCTGAAACCCGCGTTTCTCGAACAGCGTTTGGTAACGTGTAAAAGTAATGCTACATGTATTTTGAAATGTGTTTTTAGGTGTACAGGGTGGCCCGTCCATGCAGGTGGAGCTGTTGATGTTATTTTCGTTTTATGATAAACTAGGTTGTTGTTGTTGTTGTTCTTGTTGTTTTATATTTTCGAATAAATCGTATCGTGTTATATTCTACGTGGAGAATCATAATCCCCAAACTTATTATGCGAGGGGCCTCCTTGCATGCAGTCAGCTTGCAGAATACAGGGAAACTCCCAAAGAACAAGCACATCAAAAAAACAGGCAGCGGAACGGGGTAATGGCATAAACCCAAGAGGGGGAGCCGCAAACATCCAGGTCCCCACTAATGCTAAGCCCAACTCAAGAACATGGGACTCACTGCCTCTCAGGCTAAACAGATACCCCAAAACGGGAGCTATCCCCGGAGATCCCCTCAATACAGGCCATGCCCAAACCCCCCAAAAGCACAACTCGCCCAATGCAAAGGAAACCCTACGACTATCTAGCGCTTACGGTGTCAAGTTTAGGAAACGCGGTTTTTGAATAAATATTCACAGAGACTGTATTTTTTTTAATTTTCGGAGGAAAGTACGTAACATTCCCGCCTTTTTCGTGATTACAATCTTGATTCTTGAAATGGTGCCCAAATTTAATCTCGCGCGGGTCACCAAAGGGCTGTAGAGCCCATCAATCGTTCGAAACGTTGTATGAATAAAGCGTTCAAAAACGATACCGGCTTTGCCGTAGAGTTTACTAACTGGAAATGGTTTCTTCTTTTCAGAACTCACTCGGTACGAAGATTAAATAAAACGGAAAACTACTTAAAAAGTTTGCCGGAGAGCCATCAACTTTTGCTGTCTTCGTACCGAGAACATTTGGTGGCCGTGAGGATGGCCATTCAGCACAATTACGAAATCATCAAATTGATCGTCCAAGACGTCTCCCAGATGTTCGAAAATGTTACTCATTCTGAGGATCACGACTCCGTAAGTTTGACCCGATTTGAGTCTTGCGACACACATCCGCCACTTAATTTCCGAGTTTCTTTAGACCGCAAAACCCAATAATTTCGCCTCCACACTGGACATGGAGAAAATCCAAAGTACTTTGAAGCAGTTCGTAAGAGACTGGAGCGCCGATGGAGCCGAAGAAAGAAAACAATGTTACCAACCGATATTAGACGAAATACAACTCAGGTTCTCTCAGGCCACGTGGTAATTCGGTCTCTTTCCGAGATACTTTATCGTATGGCGATAACTTTTTCTTAAATGAAAAATTGTAAATGTTCCTGTGCGTGGTGTCGTTTCAGCGAGCCGTCCTCGATAAGCGTCCTCGTTCCCGGGGCTGGCCTCGGTCGCTTGGCTTACGAAATTGCGAGATGCGGCTACATTTGCCAAGGCAATGAATTTAGTCTCTTTATGTTGTTTACTTCGAATTTTGTGCTCAATAAGTGAGTGCTTACTCAAGTTACCTTAGTCTCCATAGACAATGCTACGTGGAAACTAGCGTTAGTTAACGAGCGCTTCCCTTTTTTTAGATGTCACGGTATCAACGTGTATAAGCTTTATCCATGGATTCATCATTACTGTAACAACATAAAGAATGGCGATCAGGTGCAGTACGTTTCGTTTCCGGATGTCAATCCTTCGGATTTGCCCCAAAATGCCAAATTCTCCATGGCGGCTGGCGATTTTCTGGAAATTTACACCGAACATGGTAAGTATATCGTTAGTAAACCTTAAAAACCTTAGAAAACGTCAAAACTTGGTTTTCTCAAAAATGTAGATTTTTTCGAAATGATTGGGGTTGTCGCGTTGGTAATATCCGGATTGTTTTCCAGAGTCTTGGGATTGCGTGGCCACGTGTTTCTTCCTGGATACGGCCAATAACATCATAACGTACATCGAAACCATTTGGAATATTCTGAAGCCGGGTGGAATTTGGATCAATTTAGGTTAAATTCGTAAGGGTTGGCGGTGTGCGCTTGGCGCCGACTTTGATCTCTTTACGTTGGCAGTTTTTCAATCATGGCCGTGTTGTTTTTATTTTTTCTCAATTTAGGACCACTTTTGTATCATTTTGCTGATATGCAGAATGAAAATTCCATCGAACCCAGTTACGAGAATGTCAGGGAAATAATACAAAATGTCGGATTCGTTATGCTGGTAAGCTCATCTGGAAAAGTCAGGGAAGAACGGTTTATTTTGAAAAAGTCAGGGAAATTCAACGCAGTCACGGCGATCCAAAATTAATACTTCAATTAAAGGTAAACTCGGGGCCCATTTTCCGAGTAGAAATGTAAAAAATTTTTTCACATTTTCCTAGTACAAATTAGCAAAATTATCCATGTTTTTCGAGTACAAATTAGCAAAATTGTCCACATATTCCGAGTACAAATTTTCAAATTCTCTTGGATATCCGAGTACGAATTTTCCACATTTTCCGAGGACAAAATTGCAAAATTTCTCACTTTTTCCGAGCACAAATGTTCAACATTTTCCGAATACAAAATTTTGCCATTTACCAATTTTTAAAAAAAATTCTATGTTAATTTTCAAAACTGTCCTTAGTAATTTTTTTTTTAAAAAATATTTTCCAGTGTCAATTTTAAAAAATGTCAATTTTTCACGTTGTCATTGGTCAGGGAAATTTTTTTTGAAACCTGGAAAAGTCAGGGAAGTTGAAAATGAAATT
>JAQGBX010003418.1:0-17413 GCA_034698745.1 Megaphyllum sjaelandicum | reverse complement strand
GTGTTAGGTAAAAGTTAATACTATCAATGGATAGAGCACCCATGACAACCTATCTAACGACACAAGCAGATTTTTCAAATCTCTAACGGTTAAGAAAAAAATTGGCTGGTGATGGACTTATGACTCACCCTGAATAATACAGTATGTATATTCTTTTCGGTTATTGCAATATCATGCAATAATTCAGTACAAGTATATAATACAGTATAATCTTTTCTGCATGTATATGGGATTGTTTCAAAGTTAGATTGAGGCGTAATTTGCATATTTTCTATTTTAAAAAATTGCAGAAATAATGAAGGAAAATAATCATGAAATGAAAATTTCACAAATTTTGATAAAAACCTAATTTTTTCCTGTCCTGTCTGTTTATCGGCACATGACGTTTTTGAAAGTAAAATGAAACTTTTCATTAATATTAAATATGAAATTAATTCACAACTCCTTTTATATTTCTTCTTTATCTATAAATAATTTTTTTTCAAAAGTACATGTAATTTTATCCCTACACCACTTTATCCGGTGTTAATCCTCTACCTATGATATGGAGCAACAATTTAATTTTAAACTTGTGATAAACATAAAATAGTTCAACATGAACGCCCGTGGTATGGAACGCCGCTTCGTTTCGCATTCCGTTTGACCTTTCAGTTTGAATTATTTTATGTTAAATGTTCATGTATAAATTTCCAACTTTACTTATTTAACAAAATAAAAAAAAAACAAAAAACGAAAGATATGAGGTTATACGTTTAGAACGATTTAAGAAATCACAAGAAATCACAAAACATATTTCTACTTTGTAGAAAAAATTTGTTCCAAATACCGGTAGGCTACATAATCGAAGGTGCGAATTGGGAAGCTCAAATGGAATAGTTTTTAGCAGATATTGTTGGATTTTTTAAAAGATTATTATGCTTTTTAAATGAAGGGCGAATTTTAAAATTGTATGTATGTTAGAAACTTTAGGAAGACTTCCATAAAGATGGCCTTTCATAAAACTTTTGTTTACTCAAACTCCGCTTGACGGCTATAATGCGTTCCATTGCACAGAATTTGTTCATAACTTGAATTGTCTTGTGCTTAATATGGTTTTTCCATAGAAATGAATTTAAAAATAATATCATATTATGTACATGTAAGTTTTGGTTCTAAGAATAACGAGACGTTATCTAAACACGACCAGTTTTTAAAACTGGTCCTGTTTCCGCGCGCTATCCTTGTGTAAATTCACGGATCATCATGTGATCGGTGAATTAAACAATTAAACAACTTTCTTGAAAAAAAAAATATATATATATATCACATTGGTAATATATTTTTTTTCTTTTTTTCGTACGGTTTGTTTCCTTAAAAAGTACTTTTTTGCCACATTTCACCAAAGTTTGTTATTTGCGATGTAAATCTGGGCAAGATGCAACTGAAAAGATGAAAGTAAACGTGTTAGCCTAGCTTTGCCATTTTGTGGGTTTTTATTGTCTTTAAATTTAGAATCTAAAATCTTCACCTAATTAAGGGTTTCTAAGACAGATTTGCGAATCGTAGTTTGGCAGTCGTGAAGTCAGGTGTGTAAATTCAGCACGCATCTTGGTTTAAAGAAATTCACACAAGGTTATATTATCACTGTTTTAAACGATTTGTAAATCTGCTATCTGATTACCCTTATTGTGTGCAGCTTTTAGACAAATTCCAATCAAAATACATGTACGCAAAAAGCGCGCTGATTGGTTAAAAAAATTCGCACAAAGTAATCAATGTTTTGTTTTGTTTTGTTTTTTTAAATGAATGCATTCGTTTTGCACACGTGACTTAACGATTCCCAAAGTACGATTGGCGAAGCTTCTGCATGAGTAGGCCTACCCCTATTGTCACAAATTTCATCACTCACAATTTAGGACAAGAAAATCATAAGACCATGTTCAATTCATGTCCAATTTCATATACCTGGGGTATAGGTAACAATGGATCTGCATGTCCAAAATGAAACATGCAGGACTACATAGAAACAGAAGTTAAAAACGAAGCATTTCCAAAAAATGTTGGCAGTTGACGATGCGGCCATATTGCGATGCCCACATTCGTCAGTCGCCAATGATTCATTTTCCAAAACACATTAGTTTTAATTGGCTGATATTGCTTTTATATTCAGTGTTGGTTTTAATTAGAACCACCGAGGAGGAGTCGTGCGTTTTCAGGTGCAGAAATACCGTTGTAGCCAATCACGCCCGCTTATCATTGATCAGGTATGCTAATGTCCGAGCAGTCCTCTTAATTAGCCAATTCCGATGCCGAATTTGCGTCGCTCACATTCTCCGATCACTTCGGACGCTTTCGGAATTTCTTATTCACTTTTTCCCGCTTTTTGGGGTGTTTTTTGCTTCCCCGTTATTCATGTTTATTTGTTTTTTTCAATGGGTTAGTCAAACCGGCCGCCATCTTGTCTCGGTCTCTCACGGCGCTTCCAATTGGTCGTTGCGTACGTGGCCCGTGACTAGGTGGATATGTAGGTCAGCCGCTATGGAGGTCAGCAACTTCCTCATACTCTTCCACCTTCAGGACTAGTTTTCATCGAAATTACTAATGCCCCCATATAAAACCTACTATTTGGAGAAAACGCCAAATTATTCTTTTTTTTTGGCGGAAATACCCGCATCGTGTCGTACTTTGTCTGCATATTCTGCTATTTTTGCTTTCTAGCGGTCAAGCTGTTGCGGTTTACGGGCACCTCTTCTGAGCCCTCACCCAGTTTTTGGTCAGTTATTTATGCGGGCGCTGTATAATTGGCCCGGAAAGAATGTGGGTGGATGGTGGACGCTTTTGACCTTGTTGTTTTAAGGATTTTAAGATCTTTTGAGATAAGGGCACATTTCGCTGGCGCAACCATCAATTCATGTCAGAATTCTTGTGACATCACACTTTTTTTTTGGCACTTCCTCTTCCTGGTGTCACAGACTTAGCAATGGTGATGGCAGACATGGGTGATATGACAATGTGATATATGAGAAAAGCAATTGAAGAAAAGTTTGCCATGACGCAAGTTTCCAAGCACTTTCTCATCCTTGTGTCACAAACTTCACAACTGCAATGGCAATGGCTCGAATTCCAAGACAGAGGAAAGCAATTAAAGAAAAGTCTTTGCATTCACTGAGTAATATTTCGACTTTGTTGCTTTTGAATTTTAAGATTTTTTCGCGATATGGGCACATTTCGGTGGCGCAACCATCAATTCATGTCAGAATTCTTGTGACATCACAATTTTCTTGGCCCTTCCTCTTCCTGGTGTCACAGACTTAGCATGGGTGATGACAATGTGATATATGAGAAAAGCGATTGAAAAAAGTCTGCATTGACTTGAGATGTGATGCAAGTTTCCAAGCACTTCCCCATATCCTTCTTTCACAAACTCCACAAACTCCCAAATTCCATGACATAGAAAGGCAAAGAAAAGTCTTTGCATTCACTGAGTAATATTTCGTCCTTGTTGCTTTTGAATTTTAAGATTTTTTCGCGATATGGGCACATTTTGGTGGCGCAACCATCAACTCATGTCAGAATTCTAGTGACATCACACTTTTTTTGGCACTTCCTCTTCCTGGTGTCACAGACATAGCAATGGTGATGGCAATGTAAAATCTGATATATGAGAAATGCAATTGTTAGCAATGGTGTTGGCAATGTGTAATGTGATATATGAGAAATTTAATTGAAGAAAGGTCTGCATTGACTGAGTGATGTAATGCAAGTTTCCAAGCACTTCCGCTTCCTTTTGTCACAAACTTCACAACTGCACTGGCAATGGCAGGGGAAAAGTAATTAAGTCTTTGCATTCACTGAGTGATCAGTGATGTAATGCAAATTTCCAATCATTCGTTTATGCAACTCATGGGTCAGTGCGGGTCTTACGTTAACCGGTTATGGGTTCAGTTCCAATTTAAGTTCACAACCGCTGTGCAGGAAGAAGATCGGATCAGATCAAGGTTTTGCTCGAAGCAGATGAGTTGGGTTCAGCGCAGGTCATTCAGGCTCGAATGGCTGCTTTCCATTTGAAGACATTGTCTGTGGCACCAGTGACCCATTTTAGGTCAGAATGCATGTTTTTATTTGCGAAAGGAAGCTTATCACTTTAAGCTCTTTAACACACTTTAGGTTAATAGATGTGTTCTAAAGCTAAACACAATAAACATGCACTACTGAGTTGTGAGTGTTTAGAAGAGAGAAACGTTTACTTTTTATTCGAATGCATCAACCGGTTGAAAAGTACTTGTTGGGATTTGAAAATTGCTAAGTTCAACAATGAACTCTCATTCACAATGATAATTCTGATTACCTATTATCTAGTTAACCGATTAATTTGCCCATCGGTGCAATTAATAAATCAATTGCAGAAAACCAACGCATGAACCAACACATTTTGGGTATTTAAAATCATTTCAAGATACGTTTTGGGTATTTTAAATGCATTTCAAGATACATTTTGGGTATCTTAAATGCATTTCAAGATACATTTTGGGTATTTAAATCGCATTTCAAGATACATTTTGGGTATTTTAAATGCATTTCAAATTACATTTTTGGTATTTAAAATGCCTTTCAAATTACATTTTGGGTAATGGAAATGTATTCTGAACTACATTTTCAATATGGTATTTTGCAGATATTGCATATCTTAATGTTACTGTATTATCATATATTTTTTCGTGTTCTTCGCATGCCTTCATCGGCTTTTTACCGAAATTTGGTTTTTAAACTATTTTTGGAATTATTTACATGTATTTCAATAATATTCCCGAAAATAGCACTGAGATATTGCTGATCTTATGGTCCATTGCATCACCCGCATAGGATAACATGAACAATGCAGTGATGCTATGCTTACAAACTGTATACATATATGGTTAGGATTTAGTACAAAAGAGGTGGGTTTTGAATGTCCTTCCATTTCATTTGCACTTACATGTATACGCAGATGGCGCTTCTAAATAAGTTATGGGAAAATGGGTTCTTTTCCATTGGACGTAGGTCATTTTTGTTTGCTGTACCATTATTCCAACTGAGATAATGGGTGCATCAATGTGTCAAGTATCAAAATTGAACAGTCCACGAAATAAACATAAACAAAGGGCATGATTCGTATCTTGCGTAGCATTATGGCGCTGTCAGCCATTATTTGGATTTGCAAGTGCTTCCTTCCTCCTCATTTTTGATGTATGTAATTTTGCCTTTGTCATTACTCGCGCACCTTGTAATTTACATACTCCTTAACACTTGAGTAATAAAAAGTAATGCTAGAGGTTTTCCGTCACGACAGTTACGTTAGATCCTCCTCCTGAGCTATAATAAGTTGTCATTAGGATATGAAAGATGTTATTTTAGCCCTCTGGAAATATGGCGAATACACGCAGGTCTTCAACCTCTATCATCATTGAACGGCCATTGATGCTTTTCTAGCGTGTTCTCTCCAAGAAATGGTACGAGATTGAAAAGTAATTCGTTTGAAAATATTTATGGATTGGAACACATGTAATGTACATGTTCCAATCCATGTTCCAGACATATTTTGGGTATTTAAAAATGCATTTCAAGATAGAGAGGGGGAGATAATATGCTAAGGGGACTCTGCCTCTTCTGACATAGGCAGTTTTGGGTATATTTTGTGTGTTGAAATAAGACATGAGACACGTATCTCGCATTTTAAGATACGTTTTGGGTATTTAAATTGCATTTCAAGATACACGTTTTGGTATTTAAAATGCATTTCAAATTACATTTTGGGTTATGGAAATGTATTCTTTTCATTGCATGAAATGCATTTCAAAATACATTTTGAGTAATTAAAATGCATTTCAAGATGCATTTTGGGTATTTAAATGGAATTTCAAGATACATTTTGGGTATTTAAAATGTCTTTCAATTACATTTTAGGTTAATGAAATATTTTCTAAACCAATTTTTCAAAATGTATTATTTCTATCTTTTTATTGCATTTCAATTGCATTTCAAGATACATTTTGAGTATTTCAATTGCATTTCAAGATACATTTTGAGTATTTAAATTACATTTTAAGATACATTTTGGGTATTTAAAATGCATTTCAAAGTACATTTTGGGTATTTAAAATGCATTTCAAAGTACATTTTGGGTATTTAAAATGCATTTCAAAGTACATTTTGGGTTATTGAAATGTATTCTAAACTACGACAGGGTTTTCAAAAAGGGACCATCGAGGCGAACACCCTTATTTTAGTAAGGCTTCAGATTTGCTTTTTTTTCTATTGTTTTACAACATTTTGGTTCAGACCATTTTGCAATTTTTGATTTGAAAGGATATGTTGCAGTAAGTATTTGAATGTTTTTCATTCTGTGGAATGTCGTTTCACCCATGGTTGCTGACAAAGGTCTTTGATATGTCCATGGAATTCCAATTATTGGTGCTTATTTTCCTGATGTAAACATACTATATACAACCTTGTTTCTGCTCCATTTGCATGCATTCTTTTACTCATTACAATTTCGACATTTGTTTTTCCTATCGCCTACGCCTTTATCGTGCATTTATTTGTACTTTTTTTTCTTGTTTTCATTAACGGTTTCCTCATAGTTATCATTGTTTCAAGCACACTTCTACACCAAGTTTTCCTCGGAATTCGGCCATTTTTTTTTGTTCTCCTATGGAAGAATTGAGAGCAGTTCGTTGATTTTTCTCGATTCAATCGGGTTTTTTTCTGTTATCTTACCCTCGAAATTTTTGAACGAAAATCTACAAATCCGGAAGCTCACGCACCCACAGCGCCATCTGTCGAAAAAAAAAATTCCCTAATGATTGCCATTGTTTCAAACACAAAGCTTTCGGAAAATTCGGCCTTTTCAGCTTCTTACATTTGTACTTTAAATGTTGTAAATTCTTGAGGCTATCCATGACCTAATACATGCAGTACTGATTTTAAGAACATATTTTCGTTTTAACGTACATGTATTTATTTTTGACATTTAATTTCCCTTCCTTGTAATACGATTTATCTAACTTGGGCTAGTCTTGGTCATAAAATTTTGAATTATTTCGATAATTTTTTAATAAATAACACTTAGAAACAATACAAAATGAAATAAATTGTCGTGAGAACTTTACACCTGCGATTTAGATGGGCGTCGAACATAATTAAATTTTAAGCTTAAGTGTGAAATAATTTTAAGAAACAATTTTCTGCAGTTATAAGTAACGAGGGTGAACAACTAGAAATTGTGAATTTCAGATTTTTAAATTTCCCATACATCATATTTAATTTAAAGCTTCATTGTTTTCCCGCATTGTTTTATTTAAATTAAAAACGTGTTTGGCTAACTTATGAATTTGAAATTTTCATTTCCTGGTTTTTTACCCTGGGAATTTTGACTAAAATTGACAGCAAATTTTATTGAAAATATCTGAGGTTACATTTAAAACTATTTTCGACAAATTCTATAAGACAACGAATATCTCGTAGGCCTTATTAGGTTTTTTTTTTTAATTTACTGGGCATTTTTTATGTGGATAATTTATTCCACAATTAGGACAATAAATGTCCAATTAGTTAAATCGAAGCGATGTTCAATTATTTTAGCATTACAAGCCACTTTTTTCTGAAAGAGTTTCGCCGCCCCACACGCCCGAAGCGCCATCTGTTGCAATGTAGGAGAATGAAAAACCATCTCGCGCCACCTAGGGGTAATTAGCGCGGGTTAAATGGCATTCAATTTAAATAAAGCTCGCGTTTAATTGTTCCTAAACTAAATTGAAACTTTTTTTTTAAAAAAATTGATGTACGTGTATATTAATTTCGGCGCCATCAATGGTTGCTTAAGCAAACAGGATGACTTTCCCATTGTCTGCTCGGAATGCTGCCGCGAGCCTACTTTCCATTGAAAAGCATTTTCTCACGACTTCAAAAGTGCGAAGATGCATGCGTTCAGTTGAGTGGAATTATGCGCTTCTAAACAACCAATTTTGGGAGATGATGACGCAGCTTATTCCATTGTGGCGGAACGTTTGTGGGCCTTTTGCCCCGAGAAAACTGTAACGAGTGGCATGCGACCCAAAACCTTGGATTTAGAAAAAAAAAATATCAAGAGGATTGGACGGTGATTGCAACTGCGAGGAAAAACTCTTGGAAATATTCCCAAAAGTTTGGATATAACCCCATTGACCAATCTCTACGACTTGGCACTGAAATCAGTGACCTATTCCGAATGTTTACTGTATGAAATAAACTCAGAAATCGTGAGGCAAATGCTCCAAATATGATAATGTATTCATGTTTGGAGTGTTCGTGCCCTCCATTTTGCATCGGAACCCCCCGCCTGAATGACGTCATAATCGACCGTGACGTCACGTTTCGTATCGTGCTTTGTTACGGTTGTGTATATAAGCTGTTCTATTTTTTTATATTTTTTTTATTTTGAGAATTTGGTATGGCTTAAGTCGTGCTTTGGCGTTCTGTATTCAAAGTACTTGCTACCAAATTTGTGACTAACCGAGAAATGCATAATTGGGGATTAAAAAGGCAGGTAATCAGCCCATTAACTGCAATTGCAACAATGCGCGTTGGAGGAACGGTCTAGTTGAAGCGCCATTGTAGATTATACCTGAACTAGTTTAGTGAAACTCCATTCAAACACAAAACTAGATCAATGCATCTTGCAAACATTAATTGTTGAAGCTGTCACTTCAAGAGACGTGATGCAGATATGAAACATGTTGCATGATTCCAACATGTTTATTCAAACATGCATGGATCGGTAATTCTTGGGTGAGAATAATAGGTTCTAATTTTGACCTACAGAAATGGAGCAATTGAAATTCGAAACAAGAATCAACTTTTATTCCGCACGAATGAGCAAAATACAACCAAAAATTTCCGTTTTCTCAAACAAGGAATTTGCAAAAAGTAAGCTAAAGTATGAATATTCATCTTGATTAAAGGTAGTTTTATTAAAAAGTACTTAATTCTTGCATTTAAACAAACGTAACTGCTCCGTAACTGCAAGTGACATAAATCAATATTGATCATTAATTATGAGATACAGCAAGTATTAATGCATTGTAATGCACTATCTATCTAAATACAGTATATAAAGAAGAAAGGTTGTTTGTTTGTAATTTTCGTGTTTGTGGTCGTGCATAGGGGCCATGCAAAAAGGACGTAACGTCCTGCTGTAGCGTGTAGGGGGGACGTTCATTTTAAAGACGCCCATTTCGAATGACCCCTGATGACTCAAATTCGCGTTCAAGCCGAATCCTGCGAACATTGACCCTTTGGGGATTAACCCAGGGCCATAAAACTGTCAAACCATTTCTCCCCCCGTGCAACGCCGGGTTTTTCCGCTAGTAAAATATAGTGACAATGCTGTCATTCTATTCTATTCTATTCTATTATTTACTCTGCAGTCAGTACATAGTCGTGACGTCACGTACACGTACACGTACACGTACACGTCACGTACACGTCACGTACACAGTCATTTAACTGCAACTATGGTAAGCTGTCTTTTTTACACACTATCAAAATAGTTTTGTTTAATACAATATCAGAGCTAGGTCATAAAGAGGGTTCGTGCAGAACAAAAAACTAACAATCCCAGAACAAACAAAAAAATATACTGCATCGACTTATTTATCAGTTACCAGTTATCTAAACAGGCAAGTTAAGAGTTTCTTAAACTTTTTCCTGATTTCAAATAAAATGCACCCATGTTTTTAATGTTTTTGAACAGGGTCATGTACCAAACTACCGATTGTACCTCTAACGAGGCCCCTAACCGAAATATAAAAACTCCCGAGAGGACATATCGGTCTAATTACGAGTCTTCCAAAGCGGAAGTACTGGACGTGTTTCGGTTCTCCGATGTGTATCGGGTATTACTAGCACGTACCACAAAGCCATGAGCTGAGCATTTATCCAACTGCCAGAAATGAAATCAGGTATTAATGTAACCTCTTGTCCTGATTTAACACCCAAAGTGATCGATCAAGTAATTTCCTGCTCATTTCGCAACACCCTTAGACAATGGGCGACTTAATTGATTTAGTAGTTTTCTTATAAAATTAATTTTTGTACCAAATATATCGATGCTCAACCTTCTACATTGTTGTTTAAATTAATGGATGAATTGGTCAAAATACTGCATTGTCAACATATTTAAGTACACTAAAATTGAAGGTGTCCTTGTTGTGGTACACCATTTAGGGGATTTGTTTAATAAACATTTTACAGACACATAAATACGTATTTTTGTTACAATTTTGTTATAACTGAAATAACTAGAAATTTTGAATTTTACATTCTGAAATTTAAAAACTTATTTTAATTTTCAAAAGCGCCATCTGATGATCAATGCACGCAATTGCAAAGGTGCGTTTTTTTAAAATGAATTCCATGCTAATTTCGAAATTTAAATTAATTCCCAATTTCTATTTATTCTCCTTCCTTTCCTTATAAATGTTCTTGAAAACATTTAAACTCTTAAGACAAGATACAGTACTTGATAGGATCAGTTGAAATACAAATGCTTCATAAGGACCTCAAAATCCCACTACTATAACAATATGGCGTCGTAATATAAGAATATAATGTATGCAATATGTGCATAAATTTTGCCAATATATCCTCTGAAATTGGTGAAAATTTTGCAGATTTTTCTCTGAAATTGGTGAAAATTTTGCAGATTTTTCTCTGAAATTGGTGAAAATTATGCAGATTTTTCTCTGAAATTGGTGAAAATTTTGCAAATTTGTACTATTAAGAAAGTATCCAGCGCCATCTACGATCATCTCGTGCAACTGCCATTGCCGTGCTAGTTTTTCCACTGCAAAATGGGGTCAATTTAGTGTTCTAAAAGTCGACCCTTGACGAATTGTACAAAATTAATCTTTTCTTTTATAAAATTTTTAATTAAAAACTCAACCTTAACATATTTTGACATTATGCAAACAGTTTTAATCCCCGATTAAAAAATTCGTTTCAAAGAAATGGCTCATCTTTCTTCATGTGGAAATGTTGCAAATTTGAACTGAGAAAGTGTCCAGCGCCATCTACGATCATCTCGTGCAACTGCTATTGCCGTGCTAGTTTTTCCACTGCAAAATGGGGTCTATTTAGTGTTCTTGAAGTCGACCCCTGACGAATTGCTCAAAATTAATCTTTTCCTTTATAAAATTTTCAATTAACAACTCCATCCTAACATATTTTGACATTATGCAAACAGTTTTAATCCCCGATTAAGAAATTCGTTTTAGGGAAATGGCTCATCTTTTCTTCATGCAACTTAATATCTGCATGGCGCGCCTCTCAAATATACCCGAGCATTCCTGAAGTCAATGATAATCCCAGGCCAATTCTATTCTCCTAGATTGAGGACGAATTTGAGATTAATGAAGTTGGTTTTTAAGCATCTAAGAAATAATGGTTTTAAATTCTTCTCCTGGCCTTGTTTCTTAACCCCTTTGTGGCCGGAATAGCTTTTGTGTTTTGCGCCCAACACACAATTCCCCTTGACCCCCTCAGGTTGCCATGCTCAATCGCGTGCAGTTTTCATGCCGAAATTAACCTCACATATTTTCTGAAAATGGCGGAACGATTCATGACTTAGTTCCAGCTTTTCACGCTCTGGAAACTGCACCATTAAAGATGGCCGCCAAAACTGCATCATTAAAGATGGCCGCCAAAACTGCAGACAGCTTCGGTTTTTCGATTCACTGACGAAATTTCCATTTTTCGCAGCGAATTTTGTTGTGTTTTTTTAAAACTAATTTTGTTTTAATTATTGTTTTAGTTGGAGGATGCACGACAGATGAATGCGCCACGAACGACGTAGGTGTGAGCGCCGCCAACAAATGGCGGATGCCACTCGTTAGCCTTGGTTCAAAAGGTTACTATTTGGGGATATTTTTTAAGGTACGTGTGAAATGGATTTTGAGGCCGTTTTTGCATTGATTTCGTGCTTTTGTCTCAGTTTTCACGTTGTTTTTCTTTTCTTTTTTTTTTCTACAAACTTGTTTCAGGCTAACTGGTATAGAGCGTATCAGTTTTGTCGTTACCATGGCCTGCACTTAGTCAGCATCGAGAGCCAGGAAGAGAATCAAAGACTGGAAGATTATATTAAAAGTGAAGGTTATTTATGTTCATTTCACGTTTCTCTTTTATAACAAAACCTTAATAACGTTTTCGGCTCTGGGGCACGTTTTTAATCTCAGTTTGTTCTTTGGCGCTTTTTAAACGATTTCAAAATCCCATTTAGAAAATATGATATATTCAGATTTCTTTTCGAGATAAAGACTACGGTTTGAAGAAAATTGATGAAACCTTGAACGTAAACCATAAATTTGCTCTATTTAAAATTAAAAAAGTTTGCTTTCGAATCGGATTCGTAGATTCTGATTCGTTTAGCAGACAAAAGTCCCATAAAGATCGTCTCTGTCCCAGGAAAGTTGATGAGATGCACTGTATAGACAGTAGATGTCCTAACTTTGCAGAATGTAAGAAGGATGACAAAACGAACCTACGTGCATGGTGTAATGAGCAAAAACATACAATTTAATATTTTCGGAGAACGAAGAAAAATGAATCTAGTTTTCACAAGTTTACCTTGAAATTAAATACGAGCTTATAAGGAGTGTTTTTCACGGATCATGCACTGATTAAGTTTTGAAACACGTTTCTCAAATGTTTTGGTAATGCGTTGTTCATTGCTGATTTTATTTCCCTGATCTCGGCACATTTGTGGCAATTTCAACGAACAATACTATCTTAAAAAGTAACCTTGGTGGGTGTGTCCAGTGCAGTCATTAGTTAAATGAAAATATTGTACAGACGTTTGCCATATACAGTATGATCAGATGATAATTTCCGTTTTAACAAATGCTTCATTAATGAAAAAAATTATCTATGGTTAGGTGCAATAATGCAAGGTCGAACTAAATGAACAGTTGCTAATCAACATATGTCAGGTTTTTTTACATGTTTTGAAGAGCAGTAGTTCTCCAGAATGGAGTTATGCAAACATGTTTCTTTTTTCATGTTTTGAAAATGAAATTGTGTGTTGAAAAAAATCTCCAGAATAGTTATGCAAACATGGAGAAATTATGTATTAAAAAAAACATTTTAATGAAGTTTTTCTTCTATGGAAATTAAGAAATAAGGGAAACGCTTATTGTTCGTTTTGAAACAAATTTTATTACACATTTGAAAGGAGCACTATTTTTGGATTTTTTTTCCGTATGATTTTTTTTTAAATGCGAATTTCTAAATAGCCTAAAGTTAGGAGATCTTTAATTAAATTTAATTATTTTTTTAAATTAAAGGTGTGGTTAAACATCGTATTCGAATCATGTATTGCATTTCTTACAAACGTTTCCAAATTAATTATTTCAGAACGATAAGTTTGTAAAGTTTAGTTTGATAAGGTGGGAATTTAAAGGGGATTAAAGAAGATTTAAAGAGGACATTATTTGTGAAAAAAAATGATGAAAGTGTCATCAAAAATGTGTCTTCAAATAAAATAAAAAACCCCATTTTCTTAGTGAATGATTGCATTAACTGTGATGCATTACCAATTTATTTGCTCAAATATATTCAACGATGCATTGAAAAATATTCAGAAATGCAGTATATCAATATTCAAATATATTTGTAAATATAACACTGTATTAGAGATCTGTGGATACTGTTTGAAATTATTTAAAAATCTATTATAAATTATAAGGTGATTACGGTATATAGTTATTTAGATGTGGGTTAGGTGGACAAAGAGTATTTTCAGAGGAATATTTTTTGAACAAATTATGTAAAGTGTTATGAAAGATCCATACATCAGTTGGGCATCCATGCACTTGAAAACCAAACTGTCGGTACCATATATAGTCACTGATTCGAAGCTATCCAACCACAGCAAAGACAATTCCAATTACTTAAACACTATTTTTTTTAGAGTAAACACTTTTTTTTATAGAATCTAGTTCTTCTGTACCACTTCTCCGATCTGATACCGCTAATTGCCCACCGTTCTGGAATGTAGTTCTAATTTTCAACTTTCCAATCCCTGCAGGTTTGATGGGCGAGCACTTCTGGACGAGTGGCACTGACCAGGCGGAAGAGGGCAATTTCTTCTGGATGGGAACAGGAAGACCATTCACGTTCACCAACTGGAACGCGGGAGAACCCAACAACTTCAAGTACGAGAACGGCGAGGAGGAACATTGTTTGGAACTTTGGAACAGGGATGGCAAAGGACTTAGATGGAACGACACGCCGTGCTCTTTTGAGACCTACTTCGTGTGCGAGAGGATAGAGGAATGAAAATGGCGGAGGGAATAGAACACCTAGAATTAGAAGAACATTAAGTAAGCGTATTTGTTGAAAAAAAAAATATAGAAACAAGAAAAAAATGTCCCCCCATAGCATCCACCATCTTGCTTTTCGGAGGCAACAGACCTCGGAGGGCGCCTCAGATCACGGGCTGCCCTTTGACCCCCGATGTAAGTACTACTGACGTTTTCAACGCAAACAGACCTCACCTATATTTTTGTATATTTATTATATATACGATGTTGCTTTTAGCGTGTCGCAGATTTTCTTGTTCTCAGTTACACCGTCTCCAGAATTCTGTAGACTGGTCCGGTCTTTCGAGAAAGACTGGTTTTCGGGGGGAATAAAGCTAGCGGTTTTAATTAGTGGAAATCTAGCTTTTTAAGGCAGGCAAAAATGCCAGCCTTTGGCTACGCCAAATTTGGGAATTAAGCAATCTGCGATCGTTGGTTAACCCATATTTTGAAAACTTCATTTTATCGTCATGTTGCCCTTGTTGCCCGGGATGTATCATAGATGGCGCTGGGAACTTGCACCATGTTGTGAAGAAATCCTCCTACAATGTAGATGGCCCTGGAGTTTTGTCAAGAGTAGAGCTCTCTAGTTGAGGCAGTTAGGGGCCATTCAAAAAGGACGTCCTCATGTTGGACAGGGGGATGGAGGTCCACTTGATAAAAAAATGCCAAATAAAATCAGTTCCCAAAGTAAAAGGGAAATTTAGCGCAATATCGCATAGGTGATGTGTTATAAATTGCAAAAGTAAGTAAACAGGACAACCTCTGGTCCTGGAAAACCTGAAAAAGTCAAAACTTAACAGCTCAGGGTCCATTTGCAAAGTTTTCCACGTTATTCCAAATACACATCTTTATCATCTTCAACTGTTTTCGAGTACAGATTTGTAAAATTTTCAACAGATTCTGAGGACAAATTGGCAAAATTCTTAACCTTTTCAGAATGCAAAATCTACGTTTTCCGAGTACAAATTTGCAAATCTTCAAAGTTTTCCAAATACATTTTTTTTTAAATTTCGGACGTCGGATTGGCCGGGGGAGGGGAATGGGGTCCTGATTGACCGGAGACAATGCGGACAGGGGGTATAGGGGGAAGTCCAATTTTGGGAAAATTTTGAGGACGTCCTTTTTGAATGGCCCCTTAATAGATCAGTAAAAAGTAAGCGAGGAATTTCTTAGTTTTTAAGTAAGGGTGGCATGTGCTATTAATGGTCCATTCTTCATGGGAATTTTTCCAAGGTACTGAAGGTAGAGAGTTTTAACAATAAAATGAAATATTTACAATATTTTGTTTTTAGATAACGAATGGAGAATCTTTCACTTTTTAAAATTTTCCCTGTTGGCCACTAGGTGGCATTTTTTTTTTTAATTTAAAGCCATGTTAGTAATTATTTGAAAATTTCCACAGGAAATACTTAAAAATTTGAGTTATTTCTCCTTTGTTATCTTAAAAGATATTCATCAAAAATATTCAGTTGAATGTACCTTATAACCGATTTTTGAAAACATTTCTCTATATAATTGATAATACCCTTTTAATGGGCGAAAACTGGAATATGATATGAGAAATATGTTTTATTCAACTTTTATTTAAAAAAAGCTGGATTGTTACGTCATTTTTTGCAATATTCATAATTCGTGATACTAATTGAGAAAGTCTCACGTTGGCAATAACAGTAGAGCCAAATTAATAATTACTGACTTTATACGAATTTCTGATATTACAAACTCATTTCCAGTCCCCGTCCAAAAGTATGACCGAATAATGTTAATGTTTTCATTTCAGACGAATTCAGAATTCTGATATCAGAAATTTTCGGCTACAGCGAATAAATTTTCCAATTTGAATTTGAAATAAACATTCAACTTTTGTCCAAGCTATACGTTATAACAGGAAATTCCTCGATAAAAGTTGCAACACTTTCCATTAATATGCACGGGCTATTTTTTAATCCCAATTTTGATGAACTTTAGTTCTTATTGTTGAAGTCATGTTTTGTCAACTTCTGATAATACAAACTACGATTTAAACTAACAAATGTTGTAGTCACTTGAGGTACAACGTATACAGTATGTAGAGCCTAAAAAGGTGTATTCTACGCCTTGCTTTATCTACTTTTAGAGCGACTTTTCTCGATATTTTTCAAGTAAAGTTACTAATCTTTACTTTTAAAGTAGTTTCTCACTGTACATTATTAATTTCCTAGTTTTGACATCGCGATACTTGCGGGCAACGTCATAACCATATTTCAATTTTGTTATGCATACATCACCCTTATCATAAAATCATTAGTAAAAAGTGCATTTTTAAATATCCACTGTACTTTTCACAGATTATCTGTTCAATGGATTACAGAGTTGCTTAATTTCCAATTTAACTTCTTGATAACCAAAAAAATTGTCAAGTAAGAGCAACATTTCTCCGTTTAAAACGTGAAATGATTAGTGAGTGATCCATCCCTCTATAAAATTCTCCTGTTTGGTTCATTCTGATCTTGGAACTATTATGTGGAACTCGTAATTCGCTGTATTATATGAAAATGTATATTTTATCCCCTAACATTTGTCTCCTATGATCCTAATTTTATTTTCCGTAACCTTTTCAATTAATCCCTAACCTGTAAAGTTTGATTTTTTTTCTATAATAAACAAATTCATTTCGTTTTTGTTGACAAAATATAGCACCATGATATGTCACTGACAACCATTGATGCTCAAAATAACAGAATCACAACTGATGTGAACAGAAAGCTGTAAAAGCTCATTTTTTAAAAAAGACAATTATTGAAGTGTCAACGAGCTAGAAAGTATAAAATAAACTTGAGAGAAAAGAAAATTGGAGTAATTTTTTAAGTAGTTGTTTATAGTGTTTTGATGTCTTCTTCTTGAAATAAATTTTATTCCAACGTACAGTACATTTTTTTATATTTTACTTTTTGCTGCGAGTTAGAGTACGCATTCGTTGGTACTTATAATTTAAAAAATCCCGCCAGGCTCAAAGTGCGAAGTGTCACCTGGTACACCTCATTTGATATGCATTACCAATTGTTTGCCCGGTAGTTGGC
>JAQGBX010003417.1:0-17418 GCA_034698745.1 Megaphyllum sjaelandicum | reverse complement strand
ATTTTCCACCTTTTCCGAGTACAAATTTGCAAAATTTTCCACCTTTTCCGAGTACAAATTTGCGAAATTTTCCACCTGATCCTAGTACAAATTTGCACAATTTTCCACGTTTTTTGAGTTCAAGTTAGAAAAATTGTCCACGTTTATTGAGTTCAAGTTAGCAAAATTTCCACATTTTCCGAGGACAAAATTGCACTATTTCTCACTTTTTCCGAGCACAAATTTTCAACATTTTCTGAATACAATTTTTTTTTTAAATTTTAAAAAAATTCTTTGTCAATTTTCAAAATTGTCGTTTGTAAATTTGAAAAAAAAAATATTTTCCAGTGTCAATTTTGGAAAATTTCAATTTTTCACGTTGTTATTGGTCAAGGAAATTTTTTTTGAAACCTGGAGAAGTCAGGGAAAAGTCAGGGAAGTTGAAAATGAAATTTCTGTGGGAACCCTGAAAATGGTTTATTTTGAAAAACTGAAGGAAATTCAACGCAGTTAGCTCAGCTAGGGTCCATTTTCCGAGTAGAAATTTGCCAAAATTTTCCACGTTTTCGGAGTACAGATTTTGGAAAAAAAATTCCACGTTTTCCGAGTACAAATTAGAAACATTTTCCACGTTTTCCGAGTGGAAATGGGCAAATTTGTCCACATTTTTTTGTGTACAAATTTTGCACATTTACCGAGGAGGACAAAACTGCAAAATTTCCCACTTTTTCTGAGCGCAAGTTTTTAACATTTTCCGAATACAAACTTTTCCTATTTTTTAAAAAAATTGTCACACAATTTTTTGTTATGGTTAGTAGTAGTAAAATTAATGAGTTTATTATTTTTGTTAACTTTTTATTACTATTTAAAAAAAAATTATTAATAAACAACAACGAAAAATTGTTTAAATTATCATCGTTAAATACTTGAACATGACCTGTAAAAGTCAGGGAAAAATGGTTCATTTTTAAAAACTCAGGGAAATTCAAAAATCAGGGAGATCCAAAATTAATACTTCTACGATGTTAGCTCAGGGCCCATTTTCCGAATAGAAATTTGCCAAAATTTTCCACATTTTCGGAGTACAGAAAAAAAAAGTGATTAATAAACAACAACAACAACAAATTGTTTAAATTATCGTCGTTAAATACTTGAACATGACCTGTAAAAGTCAGGAAAAAATGGTTTATTTTGAAAAACTCAAGGAAATTCAACGCAGTCATAGCCATCCAAAATTAATACGTCTACGATGTTAGCTCAGGGCCCATTTTCCGAGTAGTAATTTGCCAAAAATTTCCACATTTTCGGAGTACAGATTTGGAAAAAAAAAATCCACGTTTTGCGAGTACAAATTAGCAACATTTACCACGTTTTTCGAGTAGAAATGCGCAAAATTGTCCACATTTTTTTGTGTACAAATTTTGCACATTTTCCGAGGACAAAACTGCAAAATTTCCCACTACTTTTTCTGAGCGCAAATTTTTAACATTTTCCGAATACAAAACTTTCCCATTTTTAAAAAAATTTCACGCAATTTTTGTAAATTTTTAATTAATTGTTTTGAAATGATATTTATGGGGTAAACCTTGTGGACGACATTTCCTCCCCTTCCTGGATGTGCCTATCCTGCATGTTTTATAAGTACACCAATTAAACACCCACTAGCTAAACTCGTATAAAAATGTTGCCTAACTTCAGATGATGAATAATACAACAAATTTTGCCAAATGTGTTCCTGTAAGCCTCTCCTTATTTAATATTTTTAGGGTTGCCAGTTTCTGCAAAGTCAGGAAAAGCCAGGCAAGAAAAATAATGTCAGGAAAAGTCAGGAAAAATATCCTTTTTTGCTAAAAAAGTCAGGAAAATTAGCAATTTGGTCAGGAAAAAAATAAGGCTCTATACTATTGACAATATAAAGTGTTGAAACTGAAAGAAGAGGCCTCAGTTGAAAGAAGCATCTATTGATGAACAAATTCAACATTTGTACAAGAAACGGAAATTGTGCTAGCCTTAATTGTACATCTTTAAAAATAATTAAAATTTGATCAATTTATTGAAATATGGTCAGGAAAAATGTTTTTAGAAGTCAGGAAAAGTCAGGAAAAATTGCCACAATGGTCAGGCAAAGTCAGGAAAAGTCAGGCAAGACCAATCTATAAAACAACTGGCAACCCTGAAAGAAGTATATTACATTCAGCCCTATTTTTTAAAAAATCTGTAGCATTGCTGCACATCGATATCAGGTTTTTATAAGTAAAAGAATATTGCGAAAAGTTGAGTTACATAATGGTGCAGTCAAAGAAAACTTGATATAGCAAATGTATTCAGTTAGTTAAATATATCACAATCCTGTTCCAATAATATTACTGTAATTTTTGTTTAATTGCTGGAATTATTCTTAATGTTAGTCTTCAACCAAAAAGCAGTTCACGCATGCTCATTCCACCGGCTGTTGTCTTTTCAAACTGTATTATCTTGTGGCCAACATCTGAAAATGTTCAGATCGCAGATTTTCCATCTTTGAGCAGGATTGGATGATTTGCATGTCACGGCCTTGATTACTTCATCTGCTGCTGTGAGACAGGTGTTCGAACCCCTGTTGAGCAACTGAACACTGCCGTTGAACGACTCAATGGCATACTGATGAGATGGGCTTTGAAACCACGGCCCAACTGAGACGAACGTTTCGTTTTGCATTCCATTGTTCAAGCAATTGGGAAATGGGAAATCATATGCGATGATGTTAGCAAATCCATACATAAATCCATTAGAAGAAAAAGTAAATTTCTCGTTTGCCTTAGTCTGCTGATGTGGGCCACAAGGACTGTATGCTGCTTGGAGAATTGGCTGAAATCCTTCTGAATTGCCCAGGATTTTCATGCAAACTTCGAGCTCTGGATTGTACAAGCGGAAATATCCATGGCCTGGATATGACTTCGTCGCTTGCCAAATATTGAAATAAGTATCCAGAAGTTCATTATCCTTCTGATGAGCAGTTGGATGAGAGCGTGAGGATGTCAGGCACAACAAGAATATGTGAAGACTAATCGATGAAATATCCAATTGCATTTTTGTAAATTTCATTCTTGCATCAGACTTTTTTGGGGAAAAGTGTTTTTTTTTTGCCAGTTGCTTCTAAAAATCCTGTTTATGAAGACCAGTGAAACATTTTCTCATAGAATCGCCACAAGCACCGTTTAGAGATCGCTTCTCAGCTAGCTATTCCCCTAACTGAACTGATAAAGAACTCAATAGATCTTTGCTTTAAAATAGGTTTTTCTAACTCCCAACAATCTCCTAACAAAGACTGTTCTATTTTTTGCCATTATTTACCCCATTCCAGGGCGAAGTAAATAGTGTTTGAAAATAAAGTATGTTGGGATAGTTTTGAAAAAACGAGGGGATTGGTGTTAAGCAGATGTCATTGTCCTTTTGAGTAAAAATAGAATCACTGAAAGTTTTATTTCTGGTTCTCTATGAGTTTGAAAAAAATGTTGACACTGTTCATTTTGATATTAAGAATTGGCATGGTAATGTAGGCCGGAGTATTTTCCGATTTTAGATTTCCAATCAATAGCTCGAAATGATAAAACTAGTGACAATTTATAAAAAAATATTTTTTTAGTATTTTTTCAACAAATAGAAACGAGAAGGGATTTAAAATATTCAGGTTTAATTTGTAAATATGACATGATTTTGTTTTTGGAGCATGAAAATTGTGCCACAGGCTGTTGACATAACCGCGTTAACGTGTTTTTTTAAATATTTAGCTTTTATGAAGTTCGAGGGCACTGTTTAATCAGTTTCATCGGTTTCTTATCCGACTTATTCATGAGATAAGCATAACTCAGTGCTATAAATTTCTAAAAATCTATTGCAGCCATTGTCATATTTTTGCAAGTTGTTATTTACAGTGTGCCAGCCAGAATCAGTCAGTAATTTATTCGTCGATGGTATTTATTTGATTTAATATTTTTGTAAACCTTTTCTTACATTTTTGTTTTCTCAAGTGATTTCTGTGCTGAGGATTGAATACAGGTTAAAAAAGAGGATGATACAGGAGAACCGAAAAAAGAATTGTACTCCTGTTGAAACAAATTCCATTGGACTTTCCACAGACAATCAATTTTCAGTAAGTTAGCAGTTTTTGAATAAAATCCCACTCAAGTTTTTGTATTTTACTTTTTAAAAATCCCAGAAAAGCATTATCTAAAAAGTTTCGTGGAGCAATTTTGTAATTTCCTAGTCAATACTTTTTAGCTTTGGCATAAACAAGTATAGGGTGTTGCAAAAGTTTAGGGGGAGCATTGCTCCCGGGCCCGGGGTAGATCAGGCGGCCCGAGAGTTTATCTTCAAAGTATAGCTATTTGAAAAAAATCAGTACAGTGTAGTGGGTAATGAAATTCAGTAATGATATTGATAGTCAAGGAAATTCAACGCAGTCACGGCAATCCAAAACTATTACTTCTACTAGCTAGGTTAGCTCAGGGCCCATTTTGCGTGTCGAAATTTGAAAAATTGTCCACATTTTCATAAATTTCGCACGTTTACCAAGTGCAAATTTGCAAAATTTGGCACGTTTTCAGAGTAGAAATTTGCAACATTTTTCACGTTTTTTGAGTAGAAATTTGTAAGATTTTCCACGTTTTCCGTGTACAAATTTCAAAATTTTCTAGGTTTTCTGAATACAAATTTTCCACAATTTCCGAGGACAAAATTTGGCACGTTTTCAGAGTAGAAATTTGCAAAATTTTCCACGTTGTCGAGTAGAAATTTGCAAAATTTTCCACGTTTTTTGAGTAGAAATTTGTAAGATTTTCCACGTTTTCCGTGTACAAATTTTCCACAATTTCCGAGGACATAATTTTTTATATCCGTGTGTAAATTTGTTCCATATTTCTATTCTGACTGAAATGAGATCAATTTTGCTAAAATCCATAAATATAGCCAGAATATAGCTTAGTACTATGTTCAGATATTCCTTATTGTTGAAAGGTGAATTGTGCAAATTTATAACTAAAATAAAAAATTCGTTTTTTGAAAATACACAAACCTTATCGAATATAATTTAATTTGATAAATATTTTAAAGCAAAGTGATTGCACATGCAAAACTTTTCAATATTAACTTTTTTTTAAAGGTTTTCCTAATTTCATTAATTATTTAAAAAAAATTACATGTATTTCTTTGTGATATTATACAGTATGTAGATTTTATAAAATTAAATAATAGGTTCATTTTGAAAACTTTGAAAATTTGTTTAAAAAAATCAGAAGGGAGGGGGCCCCGGAAAAATTCTCGCACCCAGATATAAAATTCCTCTCGGAGGCCCTGCATGCATTTATCTGAAAATGCTTGCAAAATTCTTCGAATATCATTTTTACATTTATTACTTGCGTCCAAATAATTGAGGATGGGAATCTGGTTATCGAATTATAAACCAAGGTACTCCCAGATCTGGAAAACTTGGAAAAGACAGGAAAAATAGTCATGTTGTATCACAAAATTAAAGCATCGATTTGGTTAGCTCATGGCCCATTTTCTGAGTACAAATTTGCGAAAATTCCACGTTTACTGCGTAAAAATTTGCGAAGTTTTTCGAGTGCTAATTTGCACAATTTTCCACGTTTTCCGAGAGCAAATTTTCAAAATTATCCACGTTTTCCGAGGACAAATTTGCAAAATTTTCCTCGTTTTCCGAGGACAAAATTGAAAAATTCTCCACGTTTTTCATGGACAAATTGCGAAATTTTAAACGTTTTTTGATTACAAATGTTCAAAGTTATCCACATTTTCCGAGGACAAATTTGCAAAATTCTTCACGTTTTCCGAGTGCAAATGTTCAAAACTATCCACGTTTTCCGAGAACAAAATTGAAAATTCTCCACGTTTGCCATGGACAAATTGCAAAATTCTCCACGTTTTCAGAGTACACATGTTCAAAATTTCCCACGTTTTTCGAGGACAAATTTGCAAAGTTTTCCACGTTTTCATAGTGTAAATTTTCACAAATTTCATCGTTTTTGGAGTACACATTTGCAAAATTTTCGACGTTTTCTGAGTACAAATGTTTAAAATTTCCTACCTTTTCCAAGGAAAAATTTGAAAAATTCTCTACGTTTCCCATAGACATATGCAAAATTTTCCACGTTTTTTAACTGCAAGTTTGAAAAATTTTCCACATTGACCCAGTAAATTTTGCATAATATGGAAATTTTTTACATTATCATTGGTCAGGGAAATTTGTTTAAAACCTAGAAAAGTCATGGAAGTGGAAAATGATATTTCTGGGGGAACCATGTAAACTTATTTTCAGAACCATGTTGATATTCCTGCAAATGAGAACACAAGGGATGAAGTTCATCATCAAAGTCAAGAAAGCAAAAAGGAAATTAAATGCGAAAAGCTGCAGATGGGTCCAGCATGTAAAATGTGTGGGATTAAAAATGCACTTAATAAGGCTAGTATCAAGAATCGTTAGTTTTTTGTAAGCTTATTCGATAAAAACTTTTGAATGTAATTTTTCGTATTTTTAGATGATGCAAATGAATGCATGCAAACATAGAATCTGCTTCAATTGTGCAAAATACCATTTCACTACCTGTGTCCGAAAAAAAGACATAATGGATGTTGTGTGCCCAATTTGCGCAGAACCCAAGCTTAAGGACATCGAACTTATATGGCAACATTTTAGTAATATTAGTCATACTGTAAGTAATACAGCATTAGTTAATAGATATCGAAGAATATTTGAACTGAATGTTTCTATTACTCATGAAGTTAAGGAATGTTTTGGACGAAGATGTCTATGACCTTTTGGAGATGAAACTCCGAGACTTTGTTTTGGATAGTGATCCTACGGTTCGCAAGTGCCCCAATGTGAGTAATTTGAACAACTACATCCAGTTACTAAGTCTTGGGTAAACTACTCATAGAATAAAGGAGTTTTTCTACAATATGTTGAATTTAGTGTCAGTTTCGCTGTTTCACCGATACTGATGGTCGGAGATTATGCTGCAGGAATTGTGGAACTGCATTTTGTATACAGTGTGGCAAAGAAGTATGTAAGCAGCATATCAAGAATACCATAATAGTTCTCAAAATGATTGCATGCTATGCTCATGCAATTATTTTGTGAAACAAGCTCATGAACCAGTTTCTTCATTTCACTGAAATTATTTTAGTGGAAATCTCAGCATGATGGAGTTAGCTGTGAGGAATTTGCTAAGCAGATTGCTGGCTCCAGTGGTAATTTCTAAAAAGTTTACATCTTTTTTTGATTTTTAACATTAAACATGAGGCCAAGCTAATTCCATTTCCAATAAATGTATAGCAGGTCCAAAGCACAATACTCAACGTTGCCTGCAGTCCGAAATCTCAAAGAAACATGGAAATATCAGAGATGTATTATATTTACCATTCAGTTTCTTTGGCTTGCACGAGTCTTTTTTAAATAAAATTTTAAACCTTAATTAATTAGTGCTACTTTTTATCTAATTTAGAGCGTTCTTGCCAAAGAAGTTGATTGTTTGGAAAAAAATGTTTTTCTAAAAGCGAAACAAAAAATTATTAGTTTCATCATTAAGGAAATCATAAAAACAGAAGAAACATACATTAAAACCCTGGAATTCGTAATTTCGGTAAGATTTAGCTCTGCGGCTATAGCTTGTCATTTAAATTTAAATTTTAGAGCTGAAATGATCATTTCTCCTCAGAACTACATTCCAGAAATTCAGGTCGGTAGGATTCCGAAATCATTGAGTGGAAAGCAAAATTTAATCTTCGCAAACATCAGGGAAATTCACAAATTTCACCAGTCTTTGCTTCCAAAGTTAAAACAGTGTGGACTTGATGCGTATCAGATTGGACAGTGTTTTCTTGCTCACGTAAGTGATAATTTGCACAATCCTCGTAATTATAGTCACATGTATTGATATTAAAAAGAATCATCGTTTTTTCAGGAATTTGAATTTTTGATGCTGTACATCGTATATAATATCAACCTGCCTAATTCTAACAAAATTATGATTGACGTTGGATCAGCATTCTTTGCGGTAGTCTAATGGAATTTTTTTCATTTAAGATAATGCTATATATTACCTTGGAACCAAACATTACTAGCTTTTATGAAACAATTTTGTGTGATATTATATTTAAAGGGGAAACAAAAGGAGTTGAATGACCACATGGGCCTTTGCAGCTTCTTGATCAGACCTGTTCAAAAATTAGGACAATATCCATTGTTTTTTGGGCAGTTTTTGAGCATGATAAAGCAAGGCGAACCTGAGTACGAATCTGTGGAGAAAGCAAAAAATATGCTCGATGCAATCCTGGCACGTACAAATGATTTTCTAAGTATGGAAGGCCTCGAGAAATTTGGCGTAAGTTACTACGTTTAATAGTTCGAATTGGCATTTATTCGTTTGGTAATGTTAACGCGTTTTATTTTAACTGCAGCTTAACGTAGTGGATCAAGGATCCCTGTTAGCTTTGGATGAACTTGTTGTGTGGCATGGAACCTCTGGCAACCCTCATACTTTGCACGTTTTCTTGTTTGAAAAGCTTATCTTGTTCTTCATGAAAAAACATTCGGGAAAAAACGAGCACCACTCATACCAATATAAGTATAGCATTAAGGTGAGCATTTGCATATACATATACTGTAGGTATATTAATTAATTAGTCCAAGTGTAATTATACATTTTAGAGCAATCTCGAATTGTAACATCTTAGTTGAGAAAGGTGAATTAAGTGTTGATAAAATGCTGAAAATAGATAGTTTTTCCAGTAATATTTTTTGAAATGTTAAAAAATTATGGTAATTTATCGTCAGATTTGTTTTTTCACAAAACGGATAAATGGCATCTAGCCTATGGGTGGGAGCAGGGTAGAGCTTATTCCAGTCGCTTACCAACCAATTTCGAACCAGTGTCGCGAAGTGGTATTGCAGACTCTTACCACTTGGCGACACTGGTTTTCAAGCGACTGGAATAAGCTCCCCCCTGCTCCCACCCAATAATTGTAAAGTTGTAAATAGTTTGAAATCCATAAAAAAAAATAAAGCATTATATCTGATGTGACATTTTTGTATTCTTTTGTTAGATGAAAGACGTTATTCAAGTATACCAACACAAAGAAAACGATACGAAATTCAAACTGTATTGGTATTGCAAGAGCAATGTGTCTGACAATTTTACAATGCAAGCCCTTAATTCCTCGACTCGAAATAGGTGGCTCGATGTAATTTCTAGGCTGTTAATGCTGCAACGAATTTGTAAGTTTGGAAGGCCCAGGATGAAATTATCTTCAAAATAAAGTTTTCTGTAAATAAAGCATTTATTTATTTAAAATAAAATGTAGATTAAGAGAAAACCCTATTTTTTTATGCACCATAACCAGAATTGTCAGGAGTCAGAAACAGGCATGTCTAGACTTTCTGAAAATGGTGAATTTGCGCACTTAACAGTGTAAATATATTTGTATTTACAACAAATTACAAGTTTACATGTTAAAGCCAGTTACAGGCTAAGCGGCTAATGTTATTTCTCCTGAAAATTATTATGAGCACTGAATGCAGTCGTGTGGTTGCTGACTCCAGCACCTACAGAAGTAATGCATGTCGGTGATTTAATTGCAATTGTATGTCAAAAATGAAATCTTGTTTGAAATATGACATTTTTTTCTGAAAACGTAAAACGTGCAAGTGCAATGAAACTTAACTGTTATGCATTTATCGTTGCCATGCAACAATCTTTATACTGTATACTGTACATGTATTTACTAAAGTCGGGGATGTTCGATAGTGCATAAGGCTGCAGAAAGTATTTTGTGATTTAGACCGTCCAATCAAAGGTGAATATTTCACTTTCGCTATTGGTTTAATTAGCCTAGGTAGTAAATTTTACAGGTTTCAAAATAACTGGCGATATTTTGAGTAAAATTAAAACAAACTTGATAAATCGTAGATTAATTTCCAGGCTTTTGGGAACAGTCTGAACAGATACTTCATACATTTTTATTATTATATTGTATTATACTGTATATCTATTAGACTATCCAAATTACTTTTAATTTTAGCGAAGACATTATCTTCTATTACTTGGAAAAGTTGGAAGAAAATGTCAGACCACATTGTCGGACCAAAAGAAATGCTAACAAAAAACAAAACGTAAAGTATATGTTGGAGAATGCCATCTAATATGGTGCCAAATCAGCAAGCTGATATGTACGTGCATGTTTATAGTTTAATTTTCTAAGCGATTTAGAAATATGATATCATAGGATAAATTCCCCCCCCCCCCCTCAGTTGTCGATCAAATGAAAAAAATGAACAATGCCCATGTTTGCACCAGGGTCATGTTACCAGTTTTTAACTGCCTATCGTCATGCGAGTTTAAAAAATGAATATTTGAGTTCTGTAGCATTGCATAAAAGTATACATGTAGGCTTACATGTAATTGATACTATACAGTACATGGTACGTGGCTAATTAACAATCAATGCATGATCCAGGATCGATGTTAGATAAACATTTCTGGACTAGCAAAGATACATGTGCGTATTTGATGTATGCGTATATGACAAAATAGGAACATTATCTAAAAAAACACGTGATAATTCAAAGTCTGGTACGTACTATAGTGTTCTGATAATTGCTCTTAGATAAGATCCCATTAGATCGATGTAATCGTTTTTTATCTATAGCGTATAGATTGCCGTATTGCCGTATAGGAATTATTTCTATAAAATCTCAATCGAATAGGCAAATTTCCTGTGAAAATATGACAACTTACAATACCCTTCATGCATTTATATTAATTTCACAATATTTTTTCACATCTATCAAGATTCAGCAAGCATGGGTACCTGTTTCACGTGTTTGCAAGGATGCTTTGGGTGTTTCGTTCGGTTATGCCAACGCAGGGATTTTGAAAATGATGTTGAAGTAAGTGATATTTCTTGATCACCTTAGTTAATCAATGATTACCGAAAAAAAATATAAAATGTAATTATTTGTTGGCATTTTTCAGGAAAACCAAAATTTGGTCAATGATCCTGCAGACTCGTATACTTCGTTAAGCTTCAGAAACGAAATCCAATTAAATGTAAGTTATTGCAAGAAAGTTGTAATCTTCCAGAACAAAGATTCTGTAAATTTTTGATTGATTGCATATTTTATTTCAGATAACGCGTTGCAGGGAACTTGTTGCTCAGGGAAAATGTCCAACAGTCGAAAAGGCCAAAATTGGATTGGCACTTATGCAGATGGGTTATGAAGAAAATCGTGCTATCTCTTTAGCAAACCGTTGCAAATCTGTTGAAGAGGCCATTGTGCTTTTGCAGAACGAGTGCAAAATTTGCACCGATGTATTTGATGAAACTGAGGTATGCTTCGCAAACTGACCTATCCTTTTGTATAGGTGCAAAATTGTAATGATTTCTATCAATTGTCTCAATTATTTCGTAGATGTTTGCAATGCTGTTTTGCACTCACAAATGTTGCAATGGATGTGCAAAGCAGTATTTTTCCAACCGTATTCGGGACGGTAGCATTCGGGACGTTGTCTGTCCATTCTGCCTCCAACCCGATCTTTCAGATTTTTCACTTTTGGGGGACTATTTCGGTCACATGAGTCATTACGTGAGTGAATTGAACGTGTAAGGATCGACATTATGGAACTTTGTTTTAATTTTTGAATCGGGACTCTGATTGTCTTTGAATGCAGTTGAAAAGTCTGCTGGAAAATGATGTCTATGTAATTCTTGAAGAGAAACTCCGTGACGTTGTCCTGGATGGGGACCCTGATACAAGGCGCTGTCCACGAGTAAGTAAAAATCTATTTTTTGAGTCAAAGGTCTTGAAATTGATCCCATGATTATTCGACAACTTATGGAATTAATTTTCTGTAGTGTGATTTCTGCTGCTTTATTGAGCCAGGTGGCAAGCAGTTGACATGCAGGAAATGTGGCGTTGCATTTTGCACACATTGTAGAAAAGAAGTAAATAGTCATAATTTAAGTTTCTCATTTTCAGTTGTTTTTTTCCCTTTTTAATCACTATAATCGAATTCTTTTAACGGTGTTTAGTGGCAATCCCAGCACAATGGCTTTTCTTGCGAGCAATTTGCAAAGTGGATGGCTATTAACGATCCCGAACGTCATGCAGCGAGTTTGCAAAAATACTTGGATGAAAACGGAATCGGTAAAGTAATTGCTTGCTAGAATTAAAAATCAATAGTCAATTAATGCATTGTGCAAACTTCAATTAAAATAATTTCATTCTAGTTTGCCCAAATTGCAAATCTCGTTTCGACCTTTCAAAAGGTGGCTGCATGCATTTTAAATGCCTTATTTGCAAGCACGAATTTTGCAGCGGATGCCAACGACCATTTAAGCTAGGAAATGTAAGCTCTTCTATAAATTCGCTATTATGGTACAAGTTTGTTATAACGCAAATTGCGGGAGAATTTATAAATTTTCTCTTAAAACTGCAGTTGAATTCATGTAATGGAAAGAAATGTTCTGCCTTGCAAGGAAGTGCAAATTGTTTTAAAGTTAAAAATTGGACATAAAGATGAAATCAAAAGTGCTAAAAATAATTTTCTAAAACGCGCGAATATTGTGGCGCAGCATTTTAAAAACCTTCAACAAATAAAGCGATACGTCAGAATTACCCTACATGTATATATGCCCAACTGCACATATTTACAATTTCGACTTGATTTACAGAAATGTGAAGTTTCAGAGAATTGTGAGCACCTCGGACTTCATTCACATCATCCAAGAAATTGCTTATTTTATCTGAGAGATTACGAAGTACGAGATCTGGAAGATCTTTTAACGGTAATTTTATTGATTTGTTTGCAAAATGTTAATTCCGACTGCATCATCAATTGTTATAACAATGCCCACTCTTTATAGAAGAATGGTGTCACTGTTAAAAACCCCAGAAGAAAAGTAAAGAAAAGAAAATTTAATAGCTCTGCTGAAGAATGCCAGTTGATGATTCAGAAGGAAACCGAGGCAGGCTTAAAGGATGAAATGTGCGGCGCTGAGGTTGCTGACAGTAAAACTGGATTTTGCAGGTAATGTACCTCATAAACCCATATGATAATGGAGTTATTGAAAGTTTGGATAAAAACAAATTCGCAAAAATTCTGTCATCCTTAATTAAGAATTAAAATTTTAAAGTACAAGTAATTGTCAAATTGCAGGTTGCATTATACCGAACATTTGACTAATTTAGTAATGAAGCATAATTTGGATCCTGTGTATATCATGAAAATTAGTGATCTTACTGCGGAATTAGCAAGAAATCAAAAAGTAGCTCCTCAGCCTAGGTTTGACGAAAAAGAAAGTGCTTTTCGGATGAGACTCATAAAGGTAATCTTGTTTTCTTCAGAAATACAGTATTTGTATCAAATGTTAGCAGTTGAATTTTTTAACCATAATCTACAGCATATTTATTTTTTTAATTCGGTAATACTTGTAGATTGTCCAACAGGAAATTCCTTTGCAAGTAAAGTAGAGCAAGCCTGATCTAGGATTATCGGATCAAATGCAAAAGACCTGCAGTTGCTTTTTTGGCAGTTCATAGGTCACGCTTATGGCGAATTCGACTCACCCAAAAAGTGTACACCCAATTGCACCAGGTGTAGTACAAGTTGAGGCATAAGTCTGTTAAATCGGCACTATTGCATGCAGCAGGCGCAAGAAGACTTTACAGACTTATGCCTTACCTTGTAGCTACACCCGGTGTACACTTTTTGGGTGAGTCGAATTCGCCATTAGTTCACTAACACCAGTTTGAGTTTGTACCATGAGTTCAAAAACACCCTGTATACATATACTGTACAGGGTGGGCAAATAAGAAGAAAGCCAACTTTATAAAAATCATAAAATGGTTATTTGTTAATGGAATTTAATGAAAATATGTACAAATACTGTTGTTCTCTTTACTTTCGAATTGCCCTCGTTTACGTTATTTTTTAATGATGTAATTATTCGAATTTGTCTTTCAAAATGGCGTTCACTGAGTATCGAATTTTGGACGCTTGGAATGAAATTAATCAAACAACAATCGACGAGGCAATCGCCCAACGGCGCATGCACCTAGGGCCTGTGTTTCCATGAAAGGTAATAACTTTGAACACAAATTGAAATAGGGGATTTTTTTGTATCCTATTTAAGTACACGTGCAAATTTGCATTAAATTCCATTAACAAATAACCATTTTATGATTTCTATAAAGTTGGATTACTTTTTGTTGGCTTAACCTGTATATATATATATGAATCGGTTGACGAAGGTTCCGAGTAAAACGCTAGTTTCGTGCATAGTAGTGAAATAAGCAGTTGTATGCATCGTAAAGTACACAGTTGCATGATTGTTGTTGTCGCCAAAAATCGTAAAATTCATATCCAATATTTAGTCCAAAATCGCTTTCAAGGTTTAAAAATATCCTTTTTGTCGCAGATGTTTTTGCAATGGACCAATGATTAAACTTCTCATAAAGAAATTCATTTCTCAAACATATGACACAAATTTGCAGACAGAAATCTTGAATGGGAGTAAAAATTGGAGCAATATTGATTATTTAGATGAGATTTATTTTCGCAATTTGAATCCTGCAGGAATATGGGGGGAGGGAGTTATACGACTTCCAAAAGCCACCCTATTTGGAAGTACAGATTAAACCCAAATACTGCTGGACTCGTGCAGAAAATCTTCCAGCCATAAAAACGTAAGAATTAACTTCCCCCTTTCCTCCCCCCATCCCCCGCCTCAACAAATATAGCTGATTATAAGAGTTTAAACATTACGCCACACAGTTTCATACAGCGAACTTCCTAGGAACCTCGAGAAAGTCCAACCCCAGAAACTTGTTTAATTTATCGCCAACATCTTAGATATTAAATGTCAAAGAATGGCAATGACTTTCTCAGAAGAAAACGACAACAGCTGCTGCTGTTCATTTCGAGAGTGAACAATGCATCATTCAGTTTGGTATTTCCCTTCGCAATTAAGGATCCGGATTAGATGGAATTATGGCGGCTTGCATCAAACTCAGATTTATGCAATCGATGATTCACAACACTTGCATGTACACGGCATACGCTAGGGAATTGTCCAAATTGAAAACCGATACTTTACTTGTAGTATTCTATATCAATTTGTGCAACCAGTCATCGCAGATTGCGCATACGTTCAACGACTAAAAGATGTTATTCGTAATTTCTTTGAAAATTCAAAACAAGTAATCGAAGCTGTTCATAGTACAGTGTAATCACACGAAGATCATTTATTTAATGAAAATTTCAGGCAGTAAGAAGTTGTTTCTGGTCCCCGACTTAGGAAATGGACGAATAATGTCAATTTCTTCGATGAATTTCTTATTCGGATATTATAAATTCTTGGTTAAAACGAATGAATGTTCAAATTCCGGAGCATTCTCGACTTTGTTACGTTAAAACGCACATCTGAAAAAATAGCCTTTACCGCTGGGAGTATGATATTTTAATTAAAAGTAAGGTTAGGATAAATTAATGAGATTTGATGTACAGTCATTTTCAAATAAACAACCATAATTTTATTCGAATAATTTTATTTTCAGGAAAAAGAAAACAGCAAATCAAAAAAAAAAAATGCGTTTCTAAAAACAGTAAATCTACATTTTTAATGTCGTCGATAATATGAATTCCATTTTATGGTTTTTTTTTTCGAAAAGTTAACTCGCTCGAGAGAAAATATTTGTAGTGTACAGTGTATTTTAAAATGCCACGAACGCCGGCATCACGTGGTCCCCTGGCTGACCCCTTTGTTTCTGACTTCCACGCTCATTCGGACTCGCTTATTCGTGATTGAATGGTTCGGGTCGTCCACTAATTGATTAGCTTCGTTGGACAAGAAAATTAGGAGGCAACTAATCAACGCTGGCTTAACTTTTAATTAATTTAGGAAAAACACAACAATAGGGGGAAGCCGAACGAGCGACGAGGTTGATTACGGTTGAAATGCAAATTTTCAACTATAAGACAAGGAAAATATTTAGTTTTCATTTCCGTTTCGATGAACCCGCCCTGGAGAGCTTTTTAAAATCCGGGTTGTACCAAAATTCGGTTCTTTTCGTCGGTCTTAACGGCCAATTAAACTAATCGGAATTTGGCGCAACTCCCTATACCTCCCACGCAACAAACCTTAATTCAAAAAAGTCCAATTAGACGAGAGAAATCTAAATTGCGACGACCGGCTTACTTTTGGACCATTAAACAAGCGTCGGAAATCGTCGCAGGGCTGAGGCCTAACTGCGACGCTCCTAATTACACTCTTTAATTGTTTTCAGAATGAAAGACAGAAGCAGTAAGTGAAAATAATTTGTAATTCAGTTAATCGGCGTGCAGGCCTCCAGCTTTCTTTAATAAAGAAAGTAAATACGATAAAACACTTCTTCAAACCTACTGCATATACTAAAATTAGGCGAACTTTGGCTCCAGAATTCCCATTTAATTGGCATAACTGCATGCGAATTTCACCCCGGACTCTTAAGAGTTTCTCGTAACTTTTGCGTACGTTCGAACAATTTTCGCAGAAACGCCTTCGTATCTACTGGGATGACGTCATTTTCTATCGAAAACGCGACAGTTAGCAGAAATGTCACAATATGGAAGTTGCGTTAACATCTTGAAAAACGTTTGGTCATGTTTGTAGTTTTTAGGTTACCCAATTTATTATCTACATGTACACTGCATATCATTAGTAAACAATTTCTCGCAGCTACAGTTTTGATGACCTCGATGATACGTTATTCTACGAAAATATTGTACATGTATCTACGATATGGCGAAGTTATTGGGCGAAGAGTTGTGTACACAATTGTACAATATACATTGTATAATGTAGAATCTTATACAGCATAAAGAATATTACTAATCACCTTTCAACCTTTTATACGTTTACTTCTTTTCATCAACCTGCATTCATATGAATAATTACATAATATTCACAGTTTTGGTTAAGACGTGTATTATAAAAGTTAAAGCTGCTTACATAGCAGTAGTTAAACCGTAATGCGTTTGCAACTGCGAAATGGTTGGAAACAACAGCACAAATGGAAAAAATGCTTATTTGCGTGAAAACTACTTCATGAATAATGTACATTCAGGAATAATGGACTATGGTTGTGACGTCTAATAACGCAATAACTGAAAACGATTTTCTAGCTTCCGAGGATGCATTTCTACTATTCATAAGATTGTTTGAACAAGTTTGTAAGACAAAGGGTGGGAACAGAGTGGGCCAGTTTCCAGCCGCTCGGCATCCGAAAAACACTAGCGCCACCCAGCGTGCTACCTATGAGGCATGTGTTTTCAATGAGGTCGTCCGAGGTGGCAGCTGAGCCGAGCCTAGCTGAACGCTAACAGGTTTGTAGGAACGCTGCGA